>MU227713.1:6881910-6895440 GCA_018584345.1 Thuja plicata | reverse complement strand
ATATATATATATTAAAGCATATTTATTAATTTAAAATCTATAAAGTACAATAATATGCAATTTTGTTATCTTATTTCAAACTTATATTTCATTTGATTTTTTTGTTCTAATATTTATATGTTTTAATCCTCTTGTAACAACTCATTCCAACTTTTTCATCTTCTTGTTAATGTTTGAAAATAAGAAGATAATTGATATTAAAAATAAAAATTAAATATTGATATTTGTTAAATTTTAATATCATTTTCTCATTATAAAATCAAGAGGCATACCACAATTCAAAATGTTCAATTATATTTTTAAGAGATCCTAAATGCAAACTTCTTTTCAATTCAAATGATATATGACTCTAAAAATTCTTAAAAAAATTAAACATATACTATTAAAATTATTTAAAATATGGTCTTTAGAATTCCTTAAATATATGTACTTTTATAATTAAAATTATTAAAAAACATAGGCTTTTAGAATTCCTTAAATATATATGCTTTCTAAATTCCTTAAACAAATATATATTTTCCTAATATATCTACAAGTATTTATCTGTTGTATTTATTTACTATTCTCTATATATAAGTTCCATGTAGAAAACTAAAGATTTGAACATCAACAAAGAGTGTTTCAAGGGAGTAGTAGATGGGCACGTGGAGTGTTCCAGGACAAAGGCCAAATTCAGGTTTACGCCTGTCACAAAAAATGGATATATTTTTATGCAGAGATAGATGGAAGCAGTAAAAGGTTAGAGGCGTATGTTGCCTGTAGTAAGAAAGGGAATAAATTCCTCTTTCAATATTTTATTCTAAAATTTGATGTCCTTTTAACTTCATTGTCATAAATGCTTTTCAGGTGTTAATGACTCCTGAAATTTTTCTTTCAACATTTTATTCCAAAATTTGATGTCTTTTTAACTTCATTATCATAAATGCTTTTTAGGTATTAATATGCCTACCTCCAAATCCTTGTTGAATTAATGTCTTTTTAACTTCATTATCATAAATGTTTTTCAGGTATTAATATGCCTACCTCCAAATCCTTGTTGAATTATGTGCTTTAGCAATTGTTTATGAAACCATAGTTATCCATTGCGCACAAAAAGGGCCTGAGGTAATGCATATATGCATTCTTTAACCTACTATTTATTTTATTGAAATCTTTTAGGCTAGTAGAAATCACTTCATTGGCATGTGAGCCAAGGTTGGATTGTGACGAGATACAAAATGTTGGAGAAAATTGTGTACATAATTTTTAATATCATATTCCGTGGTCCAAATTTACTAGCATAGGGGAATTTTTGAGTAAAATTTAGAACAAGAGTTCCATTCTCCTGAAAGAACTGGCTAGACCTCTAATTTAGGCATGTTACTCTATAAAAGCTTCTTGTTGTGTGGGTGGTTCCACAAGACAGAGAAATAGATAAAAGTTTGTCTAAGATATCAAAATAGTCTCTTAAATCATCATCAGAGGAATAGAAGTATCTTTCAAGAAGTGAGAAAGTATCGTAAGACAAGATCAGGAACACTAAGTTTGAGTATTTTTTGTATCTGCCCAAACTGAAAATGTTATTGCTTCTAGTCACTCATTGTATAGAAATGGCAGAGGTTGTGGTGCCCGCTACCAAGGAATTGTTAAAACTCATAAAAAACCATCATAATTATTTTATTTGAAAGAATACAGTGCTACAATACAATAGAATACACTGTTGAATGATATTGCTTGTTGGAAAGGTAAGATACAAAAATAAGTACCCCTACATAATCAATAGAGTTACCAGGAAGGTGATCGAATTGATTTTATTATGAGTCTTCATGCTTTCAGAACTATGTCCAGGTTAGGGAAAGATAAAGAACTTAAGTATTTGGGTGTTGTCAATATTGACTAGAAATGGTAAGGGTGGAACTTTTAATATTAGAGTATTTTTTAAATATTCTAAAATATTAATAGCTAATGCTAATGTTGATGTGGGCTATAATATGTCAAAAGGACTTGCAAGTATCCTAGCCACAACATCATGTTCAATATTAACAAGAGAAGCTATTACCTCTATTATCTGTTATTGGTGTTGTTCTACCTCAAAGGCCAAGAGATATAGTGGTTGTTGAAGTTTCTTGGGTAGATAGAAAAAATAATTATCTTTTACAGTCCAAATACATCTTTAAACTTAAAATAATAGTTTTCTATTGCTAACATGTTGGGCTATAATGGTAGGAGGGAAGTTCTTATTGGAAAGAAATGTTGAGGAGCTATGGAGGTGTCTAGGGCATAATAACGTAAACAATGTGGGGGTGTAATCCGTAGTGGTAGTAAAATTTCTAGCCTGGACGTCTCTTCGATAATCATTGAATTCATGCAAAGGAGTTCCCGGAATGATGACATTTCTCAAATAAAAAAATCGGTCAACTCTACATCGCAAATGTTGACGAACGATATCTGCATTGCAAATGCCAGTACTCCCATTTTTTCACCACACCTTGCATATATCACAATTTGGACTCCTAAATCAAGAGTTTGATATGATAGTAGATTTTTATATAAATGGACTACTACATAATTATATCAAATTTCAAATTTTGAGGATTTTACTATTAAGATAACATCTAAAAATACTTAAAAAATTCAAACATGCACATGAATTTTAGGATGATTATTAGGTGATTCACGTTCACTAGGATGAGTCTGATTAGATGTGTAATATTTCTCTCTTAATTTTAGATTTTTAGTGCAATTTAAAATGATTGTCCTTCTGATAAATAAGGATTTTTTTTATATGATTGAATGTTTGCAATTTGATATTTTTTTATGTGATTGAATTTTTGCAAGTTGATATTATTGTATAGGTAAAGTGCTATGAAATTCAAAGATTGTGCATAATTCACTTAAGACCAAAGTATAAAGTCGGGTAGATGGCCAAAATTTTTTATTTTAATTTTGCATGTTAGTAAATAAATATTATAATTAGAAGAATGACCTCGTAATCGAGTAGAAACTTTGGTGAAGGTACATTAATCATTTGAATTAGACCAATAAGTTATTATGCATACATAAGCATAGAAAAATTAAGTATTTGAAATTTAGCTCACAAATTAATCACTTCTTACAATGAAAAAATATAAAGTTTATTAAATCAAAATATAAATATAATACATAAGATTAAAATGATAACACATTATGTGATCAACACCGTGAAACAAATGATATATTAAAAGTTTATATGTAACTAACGAGGGGGTCTCAAGAATAATATGGAATATCGAAGATCAATTACTAGCATCACATAGAAACAAAATAAATTTAATATAAACTATAGATTAACTAACAGAAGGTGGATATTATGAAACCATAACATAATACACACTTTAAGGCATTTTGGTAAACTATTCTAGTGCCTTGTCCTTGCATCGACATTTTGCATTAAGCTTTATCCATTTGACAAAATGCTCATCTTTTATCCTTGGGTACATAGTTGAAGGCTTCTTGATAGACGCATTTTGTGCATATCTTGTGTCGTAGCACTCAAGGAGGCCACGCCCATTCCAAGAGTGATGAGGGAGGTACATACCCTATTCCTAAGCTCCCTATTTTGACAGAAGATGGGTGTATCAGGAAAACCATTTCAAAAATATTTAAAATTTGCATAGGCTTGACAACAAACGAGAACGGCGATGAAAATGTCGAGCGAGACTGTAAAGACTGAAAAACTCATAAAGCATGCCACATAAGCTTTTAACATAAAAGTCAGAAGTCGAATAGTCGAAAGACCAAGTCGACATCCGAGTAATAAATTTCCAAAATTTGCACCAATGAAGTTCATACAATCGACCATCTTGTCGAAGTAAAATGAATTACAAGATATAATACGTACATTTTCATGCCGACCAACTTGTCGAATGCAGGAAACAATATACAATTTACATTGATACAATAAAATTTATTACATTCAGAAGTGTCGACCAACTTGTCGATCACCAAATAAGGTACATCCAGAAAGATAGAAGAAAAAGAAGAATATATGAGCAATGGAAGTATCAACTCATCAGGTTCTGTCTCCTGAGCCTTGGACTGAGTCCCTTACGCTTCCTTGAGAACAGAGGTGTGGTCCAGGCACTTTTACCGCCCAACCGTGCAGTGGTCAGCTCCGGAAGTGATGAGCTTCCCCGGGGTTCTTCCTGACACGAAGAATGCCCCGTCCCTGCAACGAGAGTCTAGCTTCTCGCTACTGGCAGATTCGAATGGTCTTAGTGCAGCCGTGTAACTCAACCTACAGCACATATGCCTAAAGTAGGTTCTAAAACAACGGATGTAGCAAGGGGTGAAATTAACCATGCATAATCAACGAAAACATATGCAGTTTAATACTTTGGCCAAAGTAAAATTTATATCCAGATTTGAACTGGCAGGCAAACATACATTTACCCTCCCTTGTTCTCTACATTCGGCACAGCTTCCATTCCAGTTGATACATTCCCGATTCCACATCAATTAAAAAAAATAGCATCTCTGAACTAGTTTCAATAATAAAATCAATCACTTCAATGTGCATAGAAATTCGTTTAGTATGATAGAACTAAATTTTTGCTAAAGGTTTCCCAACTAAACTAGAAAAGAATCTAGCATTAGAGCCAAAAATATAATTCGCTCCGTTGATAAACAGCATAACGAAATTTATATCTTCTGAATTCAGAATTTGGGAAACAAACAGTGCATCTGAATGAATGACCAGTTATTATGTTGAATAATAGAACTTGATGAAATTTTACCAGTTTTCCCATTCCGTCTGAAAAGCATACGCTATTATCTGAATCCAAGCAAAGGCTTCTTTCCAGAAAATTACTCAAAGCACGATTCAAAAGTAGCACTCTACCTTACTGGAGAACTAACTCTTATGAAGAACTAACAGACTTTCCATTAAATATTCAATTTAAATTTATCAATGAACAATGAACCTGATCTCAATAGATCTCAATAAGTTAGCGAAAACACACCCACCAAGGAATTACAAATTTATCCACATAGTATTCAGGTTTAGACTTTTTCCAGAGAGGGTTTGTGCATAGCAACTCTGTGCTTAATTCTTCTATTCATCAAAATTTGGGAATAAGTTTCTGAGAAGGACGTGGCGATAGGAAATGAAAACAAATGGCTAAGGAAAATCGACAGAAGTCTAATAGTCATATCAAAAGTTGAGGCAAGATCTTAATGATCTGGAAGTGTTTGTTCGCGGTATCTGATGCTCTCCTCACACACGGATCGATAGATACACACACAGGTCAAACTGTTCATTTAAGTCAAGAAAGGCAGCGGCTAAAGACATTTAAAACACRCACAWTGGCATTGCTAGCAACTGGCAGGATATACGCAGRCCCAACACAGTTTGCAACCACAATTTTTGCTGCAGTGGTTATTGCGGATGATACAAGGAAAACAGAATGCAAGGAAAAGAACGCAGGTACAATGCCTGCAGAAACACCGCCAACCAGAGTGAAGACTTCAACTGCCATAGCCTCAACACAAATGAGAAACGGGTGGCTTCAATAGCAAAACAGGGGAGTAGCTCAACCTTCTGCAAAAGAGTGCGCAGACAACCTACCCTGCTTATGTCTCAGCCACCGCTTGCCATAGAGGGTAGAAGGCAGAAAAACATGCAAGGAAAAGAGCGTTTTCATAGCTAAGGGTTGATGAAGTCTACGCAAGTATTCTACTACGCATGCAGAGAAATATAAGACAATTTGCATATAAAAATATATCAGCTAACAACTTTCCAGAGAGAGACCACGGCAACAACACAAAACATACAAGCACACAAATTCCTTGAAATCATTCATATCCGCAGATACATCTTTGAGGATAACAATAAAACAATAATTACAACAGACATTCACAAAGAATTGCATAACTGTTCATGGAAACAACAAAGTAGAAGGATTGTTTTGGGAACCTGTAGCTCGTGAGCTGGTATCTATTGAAGTCCTCTTGCAGATCCCAAAACCAAGAACTCCGATCTGGATACCAGGACCACTGTGCGATGTTGTATCTAGATCTTTAATAGTTTCCCCAAAATCTTTTCATAACAGTTTGTTTTCTGTTTTCCACCCAAAAGGAAAATGAATGCTTTCTTTTTTCTTCCCGCTCCCCTTACCCTCAAGATTCGTATCCCCCTTAATGGCCAAGGGTGGATAACCGTTTCTTTTTATAACTTCTTTTCAGATTCACTTCCAAGATGAATAAAAAAATAATTTAAAAATAAAAATATACTTCATTTATCATAATTTCAGCTAATTTTAATTCCTAACATTTATACAACTAGCTTAATCGTAATCTCATTTTCCATTTAGAAATAATTTAAATAAAAACAATGCAGTTATATATTTTTCGTTCAAAAAGCACTCATAGAAACACAATAAAGTAATCATATGGTGGTGTGTGTGGCTCTACGACATTCGAATCTGTCACTAGGCAAGAAGCTAGATCTTTCTCCTCGACCACACCCCTGTCCTCCAACCTGTAACCACTCAAATACTCGACAATAAAAATTCTCATCAGTAATGCACCCGATAATTATACCTCCAAAATTAAATAATCATTTTAAATTTGCAACATATTACCAATTCCCATCTCGTTTCATTAAATAATTACCAATTCCATAATTACCATGGCTTGTCGATTCATCAAGTCGGCATAAATCGACTTAACGATCCGCATAATCAGGAGTCGCAAAACCGGTCATGACAGAGACTGGCTGGTGGGGGCCACATAGGCACCGAAGCAGGTCAACACTTCAAATATGTTGGTTAAGCCCAGCCAGTCAAGAGTTCGATATGATGGTAGGGTATAATCAAAACGCACCAACCCAAATCAATGGTTGTGGAAAGTTCAATCATCTTGCATAGTCCCCTTATAATCTTCTACCGTTGATGGACAAAATAAGCTTGCTCATTTCATATAAGAAACACCTTTGGGGTAATTAATTTTCTATACTACATGGGAAATCACAAACTAATGGCTCTGATTTCATGATTTTCTTTTGTTTTCTCAACAATTATAATTTTAGCCCAAATTTTTTTTTTTTTTCTTGAATTTCTATAATTTGTTTTCAAGAATACCATTTCACATGAATTTTCATAGATATATTTTATCAATTGATTTATACTTTCAATTATTTCTGAATTAGATTTTTTAATCTTCAGCAATTCATCGTTTCTGCAAACTTTTTCAATCATTAAACTCGCATTTTCTTTCTTCTATTTCTTTCATGTATTACCCATTGAAACAAATGATTTCTTAATACAATTTATTTTAACCTAAAATTGTAAATGAATAATTTAAAAACAAATTCTTCTCCTCACACAAATAGAACACTTCCATGAATCTTAATAATTTTTTATTTGGAATTATCTCAACAGATTTTTTTGGGCCATGATCTATCTTTCTCTATAGAAAACGTCTTATCATTGAAATACTCCTTTAATATTTCTAAATATTACCTTTACTTTTTTAGATTTAGCCAAAACCTATCACTTGCGATTTTCTTGGAAATCACTAACAACTAATGTAAATAGAAAATGGTTCTTTTGGTGAGCCCTTTTATTGATTTCATTGATTTAGAGATTTTGGGATTTGTGCTTTGTTTAGAGCAGTCGCATCTCTAAAATCCCAAAGAAAATCAAAATATACGGATTCCCTTAGTATGTGACTTTAACTTATTTTATTTAACAAAGACTTTATTTTGCATGAATCATTCTTTAAACAAAAATTAGTGCAATGCATTGTTATCTTTACTACTTGTTTAAGCCACGACTAAACATCAAACATGTAGTGGACAAGCTTCTTGTGAAAAATGTGAGCAATCCTTCCTTTACCTACAAAGCAACCTTTTTTTTTTCAAACTGTGATCTTTTCTTCTTTAGCAATTTAAACCACCTAATAATTTACTTGGATCTCATATCATTTCTAAAATTCTAGAAATCTTGAAACACAAAGAGCTATTTTAAGAAACAAAGGATGAAAAAAACACAAACTATTTATTGATATGCTTACACAAATTACATTTAGTAGGTCATCTTTTAAATAAAATAAGACTTTTCTTTATAGAGCTGAGAACCCTTTGCAATAATATATTAACTTGCAATTCAAAATAGGAAAGAAATTTTTTTAGAAGTCTCCCTCAAAATGTACTTTGTCATGCATCATTCTCTCAATTTTATTACTAGTAGTGATTGACAATTAAAATTGACATAAAAACTTGACTAATGTTGAATTGAATAATCAAATGCATGTGGTAAAAAATTCAACCATGTCCATGGTGGTGAGGATCATGCAATAATTCTCAACAAATCTCCTCTTATTTCATAATATCTATTCCAATAAATTCATTTTGTGTATCTCCTTCTAATTTTACATGTTTGAGAATTTCTAAATCTTTTTTTACAAACATAAAATACTTATGTATCTTCTGACCATTACATCTTTAAACCATAATATGTTGTGGTATCAATTCACTTTGTATCCATGTGCACTTTTTTCTTAGGTCTATTGCATTTGATGTATATTGATCCCCTATTTAGAAATTTGATTGGCAACACAAAAAATGGTAGGCTATGAATTTATAATATATGCGATGATAACTGCTTAATATCTTGATGCCTCTTTTAGGATTTCATATGGCTATTGATTATTTACATGGTTTTTTAAACATGTTATGTTCTCATCATAGTTTTGGAACTCTAAAAAAATTCTTATAAGACAAAGGTCTCTTTGCCTCTATCTAATTTGACCTTTACACTTTCCATGAGTGACCTAATAGAAAGGATGTCATGCAAGTTGCAACTATAGATAATGCCATCTGAATCTTTGACATATATAATGCTACAATTTGCATCATCTTCTAAAACTTGTATATAAATCAACTATTTAGCTCAACTTATCAATTTTGGAAGTCTTTGTTGCAGAAATATGTTGTGTAAACAAGTTGCCACCTTTTCTCTAAAAGACTTGTCTTAAGCTTTGCCAATATTACTATAGTAAACGCCAACTATAAAATGGTAATTTTCTATCAATATAGTACCCTTTATGGAAAAAATGTGACCTTTTAATGCCCTATTTTTTATGATTTAGTCTTTCAATTACATTTTTACATGCATAATGCATCTCGCCTGACCTTGAAAAACAATCAAATCATATGGCTAGATGCATGTGAAACCTAAACATTTTCATTGCCTCCTAAATTGTTTGATATTAAATGTATTTATATAATTATAATAGAAATTTTTTAATTAAATTTTATTCAACACATAACCAAGAGGTATTAGAATGCACATGCAGGGACCAACCTGTTCATAGGAGTTATTATCCATGGGGAAAGGGTAGAACTTAAAAGTTTAAATTTGGTCATGTTTGAAATGAGGTCCTACTGAAGTAGAATCCTTTATTATAATTAGGTAGATACATGCAAATACCTCATGCGCATTATTTCTCTTATCTTTCTTTATATTCTTTCACATTGTTTTATTGAAAGCGAGATTTAATTCATATTTTCTCTTAGTTGCATTACACGTTTTCCTCATAGAATCAAATTTTTATATTAATAATTTCTCAATATGGATATCATAGGCCAATTAATGAACTTATATGATGGCGTGAAATAAGGTTGAACACTTTATATAGATATTTTATGATATCAAGTTATGTTCATAAGTATTTATTTATTATTAATGTGTATGCATCTTACATACTTTAAGATACATCATCATTCAAGGATTTAGATACATATTAGAATGGGGAAAAGTATGGTATCAAAGGTAAGCCCTAATGTGATTCATTCAATAAAATAATCATTGTTGGTTGATCATAAAGAATGAGCTAAGTTTGTTCATTTCCTTAAAGAAAAAGATTTTTTAATCAAATGGTGGGGGCCTTGGCCTTATTTTTAAAAAAAGGTTTGATACTAACAAAAAAATAAAAATAACCTGACAAACAGGCACCTTGATACTATCAAAAAAAAGGAAAAAGAACAAAAAATTTGAAAAAGCAAAAAGTGTCTCATTGAAAACCTGGCAAACAGGCACCTTGGTAGCAAAAGTAAAGAGAAATAAATCCATCCTATGGTGAAAAACTTCTAAAAAGACACCTTGGTAGCAAAAGTAAAGAGAAATAAATCCATCCTATAGTGAAAAACACTTCTTGTGGTGCCTTGGATAAGTACCATGATGAAAAACTGGCAAACATGTGTCATGCGTAATTCCTCCTACTTGCATTCTTCACTTTGGGGAAAGTTCCTTCTATGTCATCTTATCCATCATATTTTTCCATCCATGTTCCCTCTGATGATCTTGACAAGGTTGAGCCTATCCATGAACAATTTGCATATTGGCTTTTATTATCTTACCAACTTGCTCTTATCCATGGCACCATATCATGATCTTTCTTATCCCAAGCCAATACTCACTATCCTTGCACTAATCCTTGAGACATTCACTTATGCCTAAATCATCCCTTATCTTGATAGTGTTGTCCTATCGGTTGACCCCTTGGTCTTGATCAAAAGAAAGAGAAAAATATAATAGAAATCTCTCTTGACATGTCCACTCTTTTGGACTACATGCTATCCTACATTTTTTTCATGACATTAGGACATTATCCCACATGATATTTAACACCACTTCATGATCCTATATTGCTATAGCTTGGGTAATCTTGTGGAGAATGTCCTTGAAGGTGGCATTCACCCACTTCATCTACCATTGTCGATCCACTTCTGATCTATCACTCCATCTGTAATGCCCTACATCTTTCTAGACATTGGGGTCACACAAATGTGTTCATGTTTGAGAATTGGTAATTTTAAAATTTATAAATATTTTAAACTTCAACAAGCATCACCTATACTCAGTGCTCCATCTATCAATGCATTGTTGATACTAATCCTTTATGATCACATTTGTGCTATTCGTTGACTCTGATTCCTTACAAATGTCAGATCCTTGCTTGGGATTTGTCTCCATTTAAATTTTAGGAATAGTTATTTTGTATTGGGGCATCTTTGCTAGAATTTTCAGTGCATCTTCTAGGTTGTCCTAGGTTCTTGTCTAGGATGGTTTGCCTCTCAAAATAGTATTTCTCAATACTTGCATCAAAATATCACTATCACAAACAAGGGTGTTTCTTTCAACACCACCTACAGAGACATCATACTAGTTTTTCTCAACACTTTAATCCCTAGTGTTTTTCAACACTTTAATAAAATAGTGTTCCTAAATACTACATTGGATTGCAATTGTTGACAAAGTTAATCTCATATACTAAGACATGAAAAATGTTTTTCTTGATTCCAAGTACTGATTGATGATACTCTACTGTGCTAGACAAAATTACTCAATAATATTTCTCAATGCTACTTAAAAACCTATACACTGATCCTTCTTTGATTATGACTCTTTTATGTTCTGATGATGTTTCAAACTAGGAGCATATGTAAGTAGTTATGAATTTTCTTTTATTGATTATCAATTGGTCATTTTTATGTCTTCCGAGTTACTCCATGACATCTATTCAAAGATAAAGTGTCGCAAGGACAGGGAGCATAATATTTTTCTTTTTCTTCCTACAGTGATTATTTCAATGATATATAAATTTCACCTAACTTGGATATTTATGGTAAGAGCTAGCAACATGAGAGGATAGCCGCATATATCTTGATCTTAGTTATGTGTAAACTGCGATGAAGTTGAACCAATTTCCTTGTCTATTTCTAAATTATAGTCTAAGTAAGGTCTACGACACATTATGTACCCAAGCATATGAATACTCTAGGTCATTGCAGGTCACATATCTTACATTACAAATGAACAAAAGATGATTCTTAAAAGTAAAAGGAGATAACTGACTATTCATCCTGGCCTCTATGCCTTGATACTTAAGTTTATTTTTGACATTACATCCAATACACATAGTATTCATACTTTCATGATACCTAGTGGGTATTAATGACAGTTGTACTATCTGATGATTTCCATTATAACAACTCCCAATGATGATAAAAATGCTACAATGTATATGTTAGAATAACTGATAGCGGGGGGGGGGGGGGGGGGGATTNGGGGGGGGGGTGAATTAGTGACCTAAAAAATTGATCCAATTAATTCAATCCAAAAATTTATACCACATGTATAAACCTCTAGTTATCTTCAGTCCTACAAGATGTATGCCTTTAAATAGTCTTATCAAATAACTACTACCCAAAGTTTATTGTTTAGCCTTTTTCTTAAGCTTTATCGAATAGAAATCTTAGCCTTAACCAAAATACAATAAATAACTTAGTGTTTACTGATCAATCCTATTTTAGTTAATATGTAAATAAAAAATTAAAGCAATGAACCATATACACATTTGACACATGCATTTTTAATGTGGAAACCATGTTAGGGGAAAAACCACTTGGGAGCAATAACCCAAAATTTTCACTCTTCTGAAGTGAGCTCGGTGAAGAGACAACCCTATTAAAGGTTACGAACACACTGTTAAGTCTAACCTTTTTAGAAGATTTGTCACTAATAGTTAATCACTTGACCTATGCAGTCACTATGCTTTTCAACATGAAAAACCTTTTGATACTCCTTGGGATGTATCTCAATATATAAAGGATGGTTAAATCCTGCTCGATTAAGAGACTTTTTGATCCAATGGTTAAACTAAAATAGTATATGATCTTTTCATAAATACAACTTAATCTTGTAGATGTACAGATCTATTGTAATCTCATAATACTATTCTGATAAATGTTTCTCTTCTATTAATTTTCTCCACTTCTTTCTACTCGGTGAATACTGCTTCTTCTATGTTGCTCAGTGTCTACAAAAAAATTTAGCTCTATTTTTTAGCTTGTATGATTAGGCCTATATGAATAATTATATCTTCACAAAAATTATCTTCTGCATCCTCATATTCTTCCCACTTTCTTATGAATTACTTGTGTCTCTTTATATACATGATTTCACTATTCTTTTTCTTTCTTGTTTTCTTCATCGATCACTTCTTGATCTGTAAAGTTCGCCATACTTGCTTTAGTTTTAATCTGCAAATCTATCCTTATTTTATGGAATAAAACATGCTTTAAATCTCCTTATCTTTATCTTTTAACTGATCGATGAAAACAAAGTAATCAAACAGTTAACTCTATCTTTAACTCTTGCCAGCTAAGTTGTTTTGTCATTTCCAAACTTCAGTTCTCATTAGTCAATACTTCAGTTGCGGTCGGTGAATACCATAGATACCTCAGGCATCAAGTTTAGTTTGTTAGGAACCTGTGTGTTCCTTCTGTTTATTTTGTTAGTGTAGTATTGTTGGACGCATATGCTTTGTAAGTCGTCCCGTGAGTATATTTTATTATCCCACATGCATAGGTAGTATTACTTTTCTAGATTGTACTTAGTATATAAGAGTAGGTTGAGGCCTTTGCTGGATACCGACAAATTTATTGTATTGAGCTTGCTCAAAGGAGGTTACCCCCTCGAAGTGGCCCGCGATCAATAGATTCATTTT
>MU227713.1:6846641-6859876 GCA_018584345.1 Thuja plicata | reverse complement strand
TATATATATATACATGCATAGTTAAACATGAACGAACAATATGTTAACACATTTGACTTTTATTCCTACGTCAGCTAGCATTTGGTTTCCATAGGTGTTCCAACTGGCTTGGAATCTTCCTTCTTGAATATCTTGAGAACTTCCTTTGATTTATTTAGATTATGTGATGTATATGCCTGCATCTTTTTGAAGAATCTGTAGACCAAAAAATAATTTAATCTCCCCAAAAATTGACATCTCAAACTCTTTTCTCATTTCATTAGAAAATGATTTTCATAATATATCATTACTTCCAAATATGATATCATCAACAAATATTTTATCAATAAAAATGTTATCATCAATATCTTCTTTTAAATATAGATTACTGTTTTCACTTGTTCTTACAAATCCTATACATATGAGATAGGAGTGAAGTCTTTCATACCATGCTATCGGTGCTTATTTCAATCCATACAACACTATGTGTAGTCTAGAATCCATGTTTCTTCTGTTAGGATCAACAAACCCTTCCAGTTGTTCAATGTATACCTCTTCTTCTAGTATTCCATTTAGGAATACATATTTGACATCCATTTGATATACCTTGAATCCTTTTAATGAAGCATAAGTAAGAAGAATTTTGACTCCTTCTAGTCTAGAAATGGGTGCAAAGGTTTTTCCATATTCAATACCTTCTTCTTGTGCATACCCTTTACATACTAATCCTGCTTTGTTCCTTGTGACTTCTCCACTCTCATTCAACTTGTTTCTGAATATCCATTTGGTACCAATGAAATTTTTGTCATCTGGTCTAGGTAATAATGTCCATGTTTTGTTCTTCTCTATTTCTTCTATCTCTTCATTCATAGCACTGACCCATTCTTTATTTTCAAGTGCAGTATTAACAAATTTAGGCTCAAAATCACAAATTAAACATCTAGTGTTTAGTGACTTACTTCTTGTTCTCATTCCAGCCTTTTTGTCTCCTATGATCTAGTTATATGGATGGTGTCTTCTGACATACTTGGAAAGTATCGGTTCACCTCTTCTTTTATCATTCTAATCATCATTGTTACCTTCATTTTGATCTTCATTGCTTGGTACATTATTGTGAGCAATTTCTAAATTTTTTATGTTTGTAGCCTAATGCTCAGGTGCTTTATTCTGTCGCTCGAGAGTGATACACTATTGCTTAGGTAGAGTGTCAGGGTCTTCACTATAAATAAATCTATTGTAGTCTTTCAGTTCCTTTCTTCTTTCCTCTTCATTTTCTCAGCAAATTCATCTACTTTGACATTTGCACTTTCAATGATTTTGTTACAGGATTTATTAAGACATTTATAAGCCTTGCTCTTTGTAGAATACTCTAGAAATATTCCTTCTTCATGTTTGGAGTCAAGCTTTCCATTTCTATGATCTTTCAAAATATAACATTGACTTCTAAAAATTTAGAAGTAACTTACATAGGGTGTGTATCTATAACATAGCTCATAAGGTGTCTTATTGGTGTATTTCTTCAATAAAACTTTGTTCAATGTGTAGACAACAATACTAACAACTTCTCTCCAGAATATTTGTGTGATGCCTTTCTCAATCATTAATGTTCTAGTACAATAAAAAATTGATCTGTTCCTTCTCTCAGCAATCCCATTTTGTTGTGGTGTTCTCGGTGTAGAGACCTGTATTTGAATTCCATGGTCATTAATAAAGTTAGTCAATTCATCATAAATAAATTCCCCTCCTCTATCTGACCTTAGACATTTTAGTTCCTTTCCACTATAGATTTATACCATTTAAACATCTTGAATGCCTTTGATTTTTCTTCTTAGAATGTAACAGTCAACATTCTAGAATAATCATCAACAAAGAGAATTAATTATCTATAACCATAGTATCTCTTTGTTCTCATTGGTCCACATAGGTTAGTATGGACTAATTCTAGAATAGAATTAGATAAGTAGGTTTTTTTTGTTGAAACTATACTTTGTCAGTTTACCTTTTTGACAATTCTTACACATGGCATGGTCGAGTTTTGACATGCTTGGTAAACCTCTTGCTTTCCTTTTATTACTTATCCTAACCATGTTGTCAAATTTCACATGACATAACCATTTATGACAAAACCATATGTATTCATTTCTAGCCATTAAACAAGTGTTATTAATATCATCAAGACAAAATAGGTTACCTTTTGTCTGTTCACCAACTTTGATCAACCTTCCTGATTCATTAAAGATCTTTTCCTTTTTTTCTCAAATGAAACTCGGTTATATGTGTTATTCAGATGTGAAACACTTAATAGGTTATAGTTAAGTCATTTTACATAGTATGCATTTCCACATCTAATCATATTATTCAACATTATAGTTCCTTTACCTTCAACCAGACAAGGTGAGTCATTTCCATTCTTACTGATCCACCATTATAATATTCAAAAGTCTCAAACTTTTCTTTATCTCTAGTCATGTGGTGAGCACAACCACTATCAATAATCCATAAATCATTTTTACTAACATTAGATATGAGTGCAGTTTCTATGTATACCTTTCCTCTTTATCTGAATCATCTTTCATAACAATAAATAACACTTCAATATCTTCATCATATTTGTGTCAGTATTTCCAGCTTTCTTCTCAACCATGTAACAAGATTTCTTTCCTTTGTCCTTGTAGTCTCAGTTATCTCTTCTGCAAGATTGTCGGTTGCTTCAGTAATATTGGTCATCACCTCTGTCAAACTTATTTTCATATGATTTGTCATTACTTCTATCATCTTTTCTTTTGTTAGGACATCTAGCAGTAAAGTGTCCAATTTATTTATAATTAAAACATACAAGTTGTAGTTTACCTTTGTATCTACATTTGCATCTCTGTAATACTCTAGCCATTAGTGCTTCAATCTCATCAAGTTCTTAGTCATCACTATCAATTTCACTATCATTTCTCATAGTGTGTTTATGACTTGATTTACTTATTTTAAAAGAAGATCAGAATGCAGACTCAATAGTTAGTAAGACACTATTGTCAAAGTTAATAATATCAAATGAAATAAGTCTACCAATCAAAATATCTAGAGTAACATTGTTGTTTTGTACTGATCTAATCTCTTGTATAGTAGATACTCTAATAGCATAAACATACAATAAGGTTCTGAGAATTTTACTTACCATTGTTTCTTCTTGAAGTACACCTCCTACTCCTTAGATAGCATTAATAGCCTCTTTGATTCTTCCACTGTACTGAGTGATGTTTTCTCCCTCTTTCATTCTTAGGTCATCAAAATTTCCTCTTAGGCTTTCTGCCTTAGCTCTTATCACATTTGTATCTCCTCAATTCACTAGCTTTAATTTGTCCCACATTTTCTTTGTAGTGGTACATGATTTGACATCTTCAAATTCAGCATCAGAGAGTGAGGAAGCAATTTTTACATCATGGAATTGCATTCATGCTTTCCTCTCAGTTGATCAAGTTTACGAGGTCTAGTAGGCAACACATATTCAGTATCCAAGTATTGAGTAACATCATTTCCAATATCTTATAGCTGGAGTCTTATCCATCTTTTTAATGATGTAAAGTTGTCCTTGTTCAAATTAGGCACATACCTCTTAGTCATCTTATGATCTTTAGCTTAGGTCTTGAAACCTTCCTTCTAAGCACACAAAGCTCTAATACCAATTGTTAGAATAACTGAGAGGGGGGGGGCATGGATCACTGGCCTAAAAAATTAATCCAATTAATTCAATCCAAAACTTTATACCACATGTATAAACCTCTAGTTATCTTCATTCCTACAAGATGTATGTCTTTAAATAATCTTATGAAATAACTACTACTCAGAGTTCTTTATTTATCCTTTTTCTTAAGCTTTACCGAATAACAATCTTAGCCTCTACCAAAATATAGTAAATAACTTAGTGTTTACCGATCAATCCTATTTTAGTAATGTGTAAAGAAAAAAATTAAAGTAATGAACCATATACACATTTGACAGATGAATTTTTAAAGTGGAAACCCTGTTAGGGGAAAACCCACATAGTACCAGTAACCCAAATTTTTCACTCTTCTAAAGTGAGCTCGGTGAAGAGCCAACCCTGTTAAAGGTTAAAAACACATTGTTAAGTTCGAGCTTGTTAGGGGATTTATCACTAATAGTTAATCACTTTACCTCTGTATTCACTATGCGTGTCAACATGAAAAACCTTTTGATACTCCTTGGGATGTACATCTCAATATATAAAGGATGGTTAAATCCTGCTCGGTTAACAGACTTTCTGATCCAATGGTTAAACTAAAATAGTGTATGATATGTTAATAAATACAAATTAATCTTGTAGATATTTAGATCTATTGTAAGCTTATCATACCTTTCTAATCAATGTTTCTATTTTTTTCCTTTTCTTCACTTCTTTTTGCTTGGTGAATGTTGCTTCTTCTCTGTTGCTCAGTGTCTACATAAAAATTTAGCTCTGTTCTTTAGCTTGTATGATCAGGTTTGTATGAAGACTTCTATCTTCACCAGAATTATCCTCAACATCCTCGTATTCTTGCCCCCTTTCTTATGAATTAATTGTCTCTCTTATAGACATGATTTCACCATTCTTTGTCTAAGTTCTTTTTTTCTTTATTGATCACTTCTTGATCTGTAAAGCTTGCCATGCTTTCTTTAGTTTTAATTTGCACCTCTCTCCTTATTTTAAGGAATTAAACATGCTTTAAATATCCTTCTTATCTTTAGATTTTAACTAATTGATGAAAAAAAAGTAATCAAATAGTTAACTCTATCTTTAGCTTCTTCCAGCTAAGTTGTTTTTTCATTTCCTAACTTTCATTCTCGTCGGTCAATACTTCAGTTGTGCTCAGTGACTACTAAAGATAGCTCAGGCATCAAATTTAGTTATGTTCTATGACAACTAAAGTTAGCTTAGTAATGCTTTCTTGGGTAACACTATCTCAAGTTACACTATCTGTCAAGTAATACTGTCCGTCGGGTAACATTGTCTGTCAGGTAACACTGTCCCTTGGTGTATGTTTACAACAAAAGAAAATTTGTCTTTTTGGATCTTTAAGTGTTGTAAAAATATGAGTATGAGAAATCATATCATATTAAGTTGACATCAATGAAAATACAATACATTAACTGATTTAATGTTTTGTATTACCTTTCTGCATCTTAGTGATCATCAACTTTGTCATCTTCAAACATTCAATCAGTTATAGTTCATTAGTATACAAATCAGTGACAATACTTAGAGTCTACACGTAGATGCATTTAAAGATTGCATGATTCATCTATAAGAATTTACATAAAGACTTGAGCTCAAAATGATTTCCTAGTTCATCTGAAATCCAAGTTAACTACATAATCTATATTACTGATACAGATGTCGTTGCATATTCATGGCATACATTTTGCATTCATAAATGAGAAAGAAAAACTACAAAAAAAAAAATTCAAGCATTGCATTTATTTTAACATCCTAAGTGTATCCATATATTTATTTGTATAAAGAAAATCTTAAAAACATATATTTTCATATTCACCTAGAATCATTTGAAACACATTTTTATATCAGTAATAAATCAAATGAGCATAAAATGATGTCATCACATAAATCTAATCTAACTAATCAAGAGACCAAGTACATAATCACATGTGCATCAATCTAATAAAAATTAAATTGTGTTTTTCTCTAATCTATCGGGAGCAAAATTGAATGCAGAGGTGATGTTTTCAACAACATGTTACATATTTTACGACAGAGTTCCAAAAATGCAGAATTTCTATACATGTTCTGAAAATGATTTGCAGGGTTTACGCAATTAGTTTTACAAGTTCTCTATCATCAAATTGAACATTATTATTCAAAATCTTGGTCCTGTATCATTTTTTCAGTCTCAAAACTTGCATTTTAACGTAGTGAACTTGGTAAAATTGTGTTTTCTCTTAACACACCTTCACTTCTTCATTTCTTGTAATTGATTATTTCTCGATCCAATCGATCAGTTCAAGTGATATATCATTCTAAAGAGGTATTTTATTCTTTTTCCTTTGATTTTATTCCTAAGGGGGAATGATTACATTGAAATCAATCAAATTCTTGATCAAAAATAATTAAAATGACTTCATTATCAAAAGACTACAGGCGTGGCAGTTTTGTTCGATCAAGTTGGGACTGTTGGATAGAAGGCTTTGGTTCTCTCAAGCTGGATATCTATGTCTACATATTCTAAGATCTTTATTAAGCTCCTAGAAACTTCATACTGACTTTTATTTGATCAAGTAAGAGTCAGTATTATCAATTCTTGTTTGATCAAGTTCAAAATTGATACCTCAGAGCTCCCAGGACCTTTGTACTTACCTTCCTTTGATCAAGTTTGGCGTTAGTATTATCAATTCTCGCTCGATCAAGTTCACAATTGATATCTTTAAGATCTTTTATTTAGTGACCTTTGTTTGATCAATTTCAAAGTCAATACTATTAGTCTTAGTTCAATCAAGTGCGAGATTGATCTCATCAAACATTTCATTCAATCAAGTATGGAATTCTCAAACTTTCTGAAGTCAACATCAATAATTCTTTGAATCAATGCACTACTCGCACATCAATTCAAAGAGGGATAAATGTAACCATCCTAATTTGGTCTTCTCTGACCAGAGATCCTATTTTCCCTAAGTGTGATCATACCCCTAATTATGTCAAGACAATTCTTCTATTAATTGGCATAATTTATTTGAATCAAATTTAATCTCATAAGTGATCTAATCACTAATTTAAATTAATTGTCTTAGCCAATTAAATCAAATTAAATAAAAATAAAAAAATACATGGCTAAGGAAATTAGTTAGAAGGAATTAAATAAAATCCTAATTACAACTCCTCATTTGCAAAAGGGAAACTCAATTCCCTAGGCAATGAGAGTTAAATCACTTCGATCACCTCATATTGATCACCAAGGATTCAATCTCCACCTCTCTTCTCAAAGAAATCTTAACCTCCCATTCCTTCAACTATTCTATAAAAGGAATGAATTTTGAGCTCAAAGAGCCCATAATCTTCACAATTGTAAAGCATCCTTATGCTGCCCATAATATTATAATTTTAATTATATCCTTATGCTACTCTAAAATTATAGAATTCTTAATGCATTTTGATTGATAGTAATTACATATTTCAATTGGAGCTCTAAAATGAACTTTGATTGAGAATTTAGCTTGCATTTTTAGTCAAATCTTCCATTCTAAGCATGATGTTGTCACTGATTTATGCAAAATCTGAGGGCAATTATAGAATATTTCATACTCTTCTTAGATAGGGAGGAATATGTTGATTTTGGTGATTAATATGTGTTCTAACCATTATATTTCATGTTATTTCACTAATGCAATGACATATTGAAATGTTTTGTTTTAGCTAGAAGATCCACAAAATACACACACATGGGGGTGGTGTGATTTAACTAGGGAAAGGATAGTATACTAAAAAAACTTCCAAATCTATTTTATTTGGTCATTTTCCCTTTACCTCAAGATAAGGAGTGGATCCTTAATAGTGGCATGTATCTGATGGGAAGCAAAGGGTTTTATCTAAATGACTGGGTGCCGAACTTTGATCCCAAAACAAAAGTGATAAAAGAGGCCCCTTTATGGATCTACCTATACAATCTCCCAAATGATTATTGGGATGCAAAAATCCTTAAAATCATGTAGGGAACAACCTAGGGTCCTTTGTGAAAATGGATGAATCTTTGGAATATGAATATTTTAGCATGTATAAACACCTATGTATCCTTTTGAAATATGTCCATCCTCTCCCAAAGATTATTTAGCTAAAGTAAATTGAAGGGATATCAAGACATAGGGTCTAGGTGGAGGTTTTGAATGAAGTGTGTAGCTCATCTAAATGAAGAGATCATATAAAAAATGAATGCATTTAAAACCATGAAGGAAAAGAATTGTATTAGAATGCTCTAATTGACTTACTAATGTCCCTCAGAAAGGAAACTAAGGATGAAGCCATGGTTTAAAGGGTTCCTTAGAAATAGAATGGAATGGTATGGTTAACTCGGTTTATGGTGAGTACTTTAAGAATGATTGGAGGAAAAAGGAGGAAATATACTCTTTTTTTATAGTTGTGTAATTTTCCTGATACACAAGGGTCAAGAAACTTATCCCTCCTTGACAATCTCACTACAAAATTAGAGTTGATAAACTGGAGGGAAATGACTATTGAAAGTGGACATCCAGAAAAGGGAAACAACTTGGTGGAAGGTATGAAAGAAACTAGTGAACAACTATTAGAAGAAAATGTCAATAAGGAGTTGAATTCCTGAGATAGGGAAAATGATGACTTAAACATTGAGGGATGCAATGAATGCAACAAGTAGAGATATAGTGGAAGAGGTGAAAATCCAAAGGTAGAGTTCACATTATTTTTTAGGACAACAAAATATCACCAATCAGAAACTTGGAGAAATCCTTTGCAGAAGTAGGAACATGAGATATTCAATTCAGTGATGAAGACAACTGCTAAAATTTTTAGGAGGACACTACTATAGAGGACATAGGATTGGAAGCTTCCAAGGTAATTAAGGAGAAGAGAAGTTTTGGGGAAGAGAAGAGAAGATGAGCTAGAAAAGCAAGGGAGTTTCTTGAAATTTTTTGGTGTGTAGCAAGACAAAGAAAATTAAGATTGAGAAAAGGCTATGCCTTTTCCTAGGAGAGATGAGGCTCCTTTCATGGAATTTTAGTGAATGCAATTCCCTTGAAAAAATACATTTGATCAAGAGATTTGTTATAAAACAAGCCCAGATGTTTTATTTATGCATGAAACTAAACTTTAAAATGAGGAATGTTAGGCTTTTTTTTAGTATGCAAGATGGTGGAGATGTGAATTTTTTGAGGCTATAGGGATTTTTGGAGGTTGAGGGGTATTGAGGGATGGGTAAAAGGTTGACATATAGGTAGTGTATCATGAGATTAATTGGAAAGGTTTTAAGGTTTTTTTTTATAAAAATATCAATCTTCCATTTGTAATTATTAATGTATTTGACCCAAATAACATTGAGGGTGAAAGACTACTATGGAAAAGTCTTAATATGTTTCTTTATGAATAATTTGATCTTTGTGCATTTTGGGGGGACTGGTAATTTTTTGATGGAATTTGGCTTAATGGAAATTCCCTTCAAATAGAGGGACTTCACTTGGATGAACAAAAGAAATGATTCTTTTAACAATTATGAGAAACTGGATAGGGCTTTTTAGTTGGAGATTGAGGGGTCTTGATTGGGGAAGTACAAATTCTTCCATTCTTTGGATTGTATCATCACCCAATTAGCTTGATTTTTTAGTTATATACTATCATGTTAGATGTCCTTTTAATTTTGAAATGATGTGGCTTATTTTACATACTTTTAAGGGTTTAGGTACGGAATGATCATATTTTTTTCCATATAGAAGAGGTAATAAGGATTTTATCTTTTTCAACAAGCTTCAATTTCTAAAAGAATGTCTTAAGAACTGAAATAGTGAGAAGTTCAAAAATATTTTTGCACAAAAATGATAGTGGAGGTGTTATTGGAAAAAATACTACACAGGTTAATGATTGATTTTGGTAAAATTGACATTGCTAGAAATTAACGTCAAGTATAGAGTAGTATTCGAAAAGAATAGCTTATCGACAAAAAGGTTATGATTATCAATAAAGCTCATCAAAACATTTTATCACCAAAGGGAAAAGGAAAGTCTAGAATCAAGGAAGACATCCTACTATAGAAATTACCTATAGAAGATTCAAGAAACCATAATTAGGTTAGACAAATACACTAAAAAGACATCAAAGAGAGAAAGATATATCGTGGAAAGATAGTGAAAAAGATAGAGAAGAAAAAGGCAGCAATGCAAAGTATGACCAAGTATCGATGAAGTCTAGAAAAGTGTAAATTGGGAAAGGAACATAGGAGAGAAAAGATTTAGGAAAAATCATTCAGATGCCAAATTTCTTGTCTATTTATTCCTAACAGTTTAGCAACAAGATTATGAAATCCCTTAGTCAGGTAGTCTCTAATCGGACTTAGAAGTTCTATTTAGGAACTTATTCTAAATCCTTTAAAAAGGTGAACATTGGATAAGTGGGATAAAATCTCTTAATAGAGTATTATTTTACATGAATTTCAATACTCCTAATAGAGTAAAGTCATTCAGAATATAATATTTTTGTAAGATCTTAATTGAGAACCTTATTATTGAAGTGATGAGTTGTAAGTTTTATCCCCACCATATTTTTTTTTCTTACCAATGTTTTTCTATGATACCAAAATATTGTGTTGAGTGTTTGAATATTTATGTGTTACATGTTTGTTAATTTGCAAGTTATCAAATATCGGTCAATATTGTAGCAATTGTCAGTAAAGGAAAAACATATATCGATATAGGTAAATAAAAAAGCTTAAGTGAGAGATTGATAGGGAAAAAGTATCAATTGTATGAGGTACTGATTCACCCCCTCTCATTCCCTATCCTAAATCATTTAAAAAATTGGTTGCAGACCGCATTAGTTCTCTAGAAGAGAAGTTTAACAAATTTGGAGTAGATCTTGGATAATAAAGAGTTATAGGTATCAGAAATAGTTGGAGAAAGTGCGAGAAGATGGTAATTAAAAATTTCATCATTTGAAGAGCACACTAAAGACATGATTTTCAAAAAGGAAGGAACTAACAGAAAAACTACACCTGAGCCTTGATGACCTTAACATACCATCAAAAGGAAGTATCAATTTTGAGGAAGTTGATGCTTCTATTGTTGATCTATTGAAAAAGAAGAAGAAATTACTTGAATAAAGTAGTCAAATGAAGAAGGAACATGAAATTCAAGCTGGTGCAGTAGTGGTCAGCGGAAGCCTCCAAACAATGAGCAATTTGGTGAAGATTGAACTCCTTAACACCCAATGTGCAAGGTCTAGTGTTGATATACTTATTACAAGTATCAAATAGGACTTAGTGAAGGTTATCACAACCTTAAAAGACAATGGAACCTAATCACTAGGTCTGCCTAAGTCCCAAACACCAATAATCAACAAATTACTAAGAGGTCTCTTCAAGGAAAAGGTTACTTAAACCCCAAGAAGTGGGTACCAAGACTAGGGGTGGATAACGAAGAAGGTCTTGGCTTTTTTAGGTCTTATTTTATTAGTTCCAATGGTTCTTTCACCATTGAACAACACACAAGGCTGTGTTGTTGCACAAACCTAGAGATTTGCTTGTAGCCCTTCCTAGACAGAAATTTGAGCACAAGACAAAATACTTCCAAATGAGGGGATAGTTTGGTTAGGGACTCTGACACCCTTTTGAGGTTTACAAAACATGTCTTAACACCAAGGAATGGACTGGAGTGATGATTTCTGCTGTTGCAACATTAGACCGGACTAATAGGCCTAATTAGGGCTCTAGTTACACTGCAAGTACCCTTTCCCCTATGCCAAAGAAAAAATTAAGAATGGAGGCATGTGAGGGAATATGAAACAACTCCAAATCCATGGTTTTAGACTTTGGTGAATCTCCAACCAAGTTTTAGGATGACTGTCCTAATTCGCTGTGAGGTGCATGTATGGAGCCATACACCTAGGGCTTTGTGGCATTTCCAACCCTCTATAAATCCACTCTCCAAACATACATAATATGAAAGAGAATTTAAAATAATTGTATTCCACCAAGGGGCATCAATTTCCCATGGTAGAATGTGCCTAAACAATCAGGCCCTATCCCAATTCCTGAATTTAAGCCCAATACTAGACACAGTCACTAAAAACTCAATATCTTTCAAACCAGGGCTGATCAACCTATGAGACCAAGTGCATATGAAAGATGATTCAGAGATTCAACCTTTGGAGTCATTGGTTCATTCCCTGGTACCTATACCTATCCGTACAACAATTTGAAACATGAAATTTGCAGAGAAAGTTGGTTATTTTATTGATTTAATTGTCAAATTACATGTTCTATCCTATCACCCGCCTGTGAGGGCTTATATAGGATTCTCCCAATGGTTACTTGTGAGGTTTAAACCAATTATCCATTTGGAAGGGTTTTTACAAGTTTTTGACAACATTAGAAAGTTTCTTGAAAGTTTAGAGTTGAATTTCTAGCTTAGATTGTGTATGTTTTTAGCATCAATGTTTCGGATCACACTCCATGATCCATCATCAGGATATAAGAGCAAAGAGCAAAAAGGAAATGTAAAATGCTCTTTTCTCTTTTCTCTTATATCCTGATGATGGATCATGAAGTGTGATCCAAAATGTTGATGCTAAAAACATACACAATCTAAGCTAGAAATTCAACTCTATATTCAATGGATTGTGGAAATCTGATCGATTTGCTTGAAAGTTGTTTGACAACTTTTGAGCAAATTTTGGCAATTTTTCTATATTGCAAATCTAGTGACCAAAATTGGTCTTATCCTTAATTTGATGATCCCTAATGGATCCAAATAGAGAAAACATAAAAAATACCTAAGCCTAGGGTATTGTATCATGACTGACCAATAGTTAGACCAAGGGCTCATAAAATGCCAACTTGGGACTATGGCCTTACAATGAGATCTCAATACTAATTCCTATCCTAAGCATGACTAGAGGTCTCAAGGATCTTAGTTTGAAACCTTAGACTTCATGAGAATGTCTGGTGAATCTAGAGTAGGAGTGGGTGCTCCTGCACCATACTCCCTTTGAACTTTGAAACTCAAGTCCTTACTTGAGTATAGCTGCTCTACCGAGGTCCCATGCTGTTGTATCTGATCCTCCGTTAGCCATGTAGCATCAATATTTGGTAGGTCCTTCCATCTTACCAAGTACTACGTGTACTTCCTTGATCTAGTCTACTTGAGTAGTTTGGAGTCCAAAATTTTTGCAATCTCCACTGGTTTTCTTTATGGAAGATCAGTGACATAGTCCTCATCCGCAATGCTTGTCTCCTTACCTTGCTCATTGCTTGAACCTGCTATAAGTTTGTATGGTGTGAGGTCTGTAATGTTAAAGATTGAAGAGATCTACAATGTTGGAGGAAGGGATATCTCATAGGCATTGTCACCTATTTTGTTCAGTATGCTGCAGGGGCCTACTTTCTTCATTTGTAGCTTGGAATATCTACCCTTAGGTAGTCTCTCCTTCCTTAGGAATGCCCAAACCCTGTCCCCTATTTGGAAATGAACCTCTCTTCTCCTCTTGTCAGCATTTTCTTTATATTTCAAACTAGACTTTT
>MU227713.1:6829314-6844954 GCA_018584345.1 Thuja plicata | reverse complement strand
GCCAATTAATGATTGCATCTACCTTCTCAGGATCCATCTTGAGGGTACCTTGTGAAATCACAAAACCAAGGAATACTAGTTCCTTCTTCATAAATATGCATTTATCCAAGTTGATTACCAACTTGTGTTGATGGAGTCTTCTTAGTACCAGTTCCACATGATCAAGATGGTCTTCCTTGCTATGAATGAATATTAGTATGTCATCAAGGTAAATAAAAACAAATTTTCCAATAAAATCAATGAATATCTCATTCATAAGCCTCATAAAAGTGCTAGGGGCATTGCTCAAGCCAAAAGGCATTACTAACCATTCAAACAAACCTTCAGTAGTCTTGAATGCTATCTTCCATTCATCTCTGGGCTTGATTTTGATTTGATGGTAACCAAACTTTAAATCTATCTTGGTGAAGTAGCAAGCACCACCTAGTTGATCCAATAGGTCTTCAATCCTTGGCATGGGAAATCTGTACCTTATTGTGATTTTGTTTAGGGACCTGCTACCAGTGCATAACCTCCATTTTCCATCCTTTTTAGGGGCCAAGACTGAGGGTACAACACAAGGGCTGAGACTCTTTTGAATGAGCCCTCTTTCCAACAATTCAGTGACCTGTTTTCCAATCTCTGCATGCTGCATTGGAGCCATTTAATATGGTGCCTTATTAGGTAGGGAAGAGCCTGGAATGAGGTCTATTTGATGGATAATGTCCCTAATGGGAGCGAGGGCATAGGGCAGATCACTAATAGTGACTTCTTTATACTTTTGCAGCAGATTTTTGACTTCATTTGGCATGGGCTCTTCTTGAACAGACCTGATGTTATCCTTGGGTTTAGAAATTAGTACAAATGGTTCAATATCAGATTCTTTCAAGGTTTTCAACATCTCCTTTTCCCCCATGATAATCACAGTGGGTTCCTTTTCAATTTTTCTATCCGGTAGGGGCTTCATAGTGAAGGTCTTTCCATCTTTGGTGATGGAGTAGGTGTTCTTCCTACAATTGTGGGTAGCATCAATATCAAATTGCCAGTGCCTGCCTAAAAGGATGTGTGCTGCATCCATCTCAATAACATCACAAAGGACCTTGTCCTTGAAGTCAGAAATAGAAAACTCTATCCAAGCTTGTTCTGTGACTAGAGTTTGTTGGCCTTTGGTTAGCCATGAAACATGATAGGGGAAAGGATGTGGTTTCTTGGGAAAGTTTAATTTCTAAACCATTTCACAAGACACAAGATTTTTAGTTGAACCAGAATCAATAAGAGGATTGCATACCTTTCCATGACACTTGATCTTTGTCCTGAAGAGATTCTTTCTTTGTGGAGGTTCTTGGGGTTGTGGCATTTGAAGGAAGACCTGCCTCATCATTAGACACACTCCTTCTGGTTCCAAGTCTCTAGCATCAGCATTTTTCTCTTGTTTATCTTCTTGGACATGTTGTGCCCTCCTCTCACCTTGGTTATTGTTTCTCTTCTCAGGGCACCTTCCTACATTATGTCCCAATTTGTTGCAATAAAAACACTTCAATGGTCCATTACCTCTTCCTAAATTTGTCCTCCCTCTATTGAAGGGTCTTCTTCCTCTATAGTTTCCTCTTGAATTAGAGTCACTATTCTCCTTATCTCCTTGGTTAGGGGCCTTTCTACTGCTACCACTACTTTGTCCCTTGTTCCAAGAGTTGTTTTTGCCTCTAAAACCCTTCCCACTATCATTGCCCTTTCCTTTTCCAAAGTCTTGTTTTCTCTTCCATGTTTCCTCTACTTTAAGTGCCATTTGATAGCACCTATTGACTGTAGTAGGGCAGTGTAAACTTAATTCTTCTTGAATGGATACCTTCAAGCCATTCATGTAACTTGCTAGTTTTTCTTCCTCATCTTCAGCCATATTGTTCTTCATACATAGTTTCAAGAACTCCTTGGTGTATGAGCCCACATCCATGTCCTTTTGTTTTAGACTTTGCTTCATCCTATGGAGTTGTACCCCATATTCATCACGTACATATGTCACTTTGATCAAATATATCATTCTATTCCATGTATTGATCATGTTCTTTCCATTCTTCACCCTCTCTATTTGGATGAAGTTCCACCAAGTTAGGGCTGCCCCCTTTAACTTGGATCTTGCCACCTTTACCCTCTGCTTTTCAGGGATGTCTTCACATTCAAATAATGTTGTTAGAGCCTCTATCTAATCGAAGGCTAAATATGTATTCATCTTTCCATTGAAGAATGGCAAATCTATATTTTCCTCCATGGTTCTCCTTCCCATGGAATTTAAGGCATCTATGAAAGGCCTTTGATCTACAGGAATGTGCTGAACAGGGTCATCCTCCTCTTCTTCACTTTCCTCTTCATTCTCAGACTCATCTCTTTTTCTTTTCTCAAGTTTCTTCTCAAGTTCTTGAAGCCTCTTGGTCAAGGCCATGTTTGCAACCCTTTTCTCCCTCACCATCTTTGCTAACTCACTGTTTGTGACCCTTGCAGGGATCTCTTCATCTTTAGGAGAAGACATAGCTCTGATACCGCTTGGTGCAGTAGTGGTCAGCGGAAGCCTCCAAACAATGAGCAATTTGGTAAAGATTGAACTCCTTAACACCCAATGTGCAAGGTCTAGTGTTGATATACTTATCACAAGTATCAAATAGGACTTAGTGAAGGTTATTACAACCTTTCAAGACAATGGAACCTAATCACTAGGTCTGTCTAAGTCCCAAACACCAATAATCAACAAATTACTAAGAGGTCTCTTCAAGGAAAAGGTTACTTAAACCCCAAGAAGTGGGTACCAAGACCAGGGGTGGCTAGTGAACAAGGTCCTGGCCTGTTTAGGTCTTATTTTATTATTTCCAATGGTTCTTTCACCATTGAACAACACACAAGGCTATGCTGCTGCACAAACCTAGAGAACTACTTGTAGCCCTTCCTAGAAGGAAATTTGAGCACAAGACAAAATACTTCCAAATGAGGGGATAGTTTGGTTAGGGACTCCGATACCCTTTTGGGGTTTACAAAACATGTCTTAACACCAAGGAATGGACTGGAGTGATGATTTGTGCTGTTGCAACATTAGACTAGACTAATAGGCCTAATTAGGGCTCTAGTTACACTGCAAGTACCCTTTCCCCTATGTCAAAGAAAAAATTAAGAATGGAGGCATGTGAGGGAATATGAAACAACTCCAAATCCACAGCTTTAGACTTTGGTGAATCTCCAACCAAGTTTTAGGATGATTGTCCTAATTTGCTGTGAGGTGCATGTATGGAGCCATACACCTAGGGCTTTGTGGAATTTCCAACCCTCTACAAATCCACTCTCCAAACCTGCATAATATGAAAGAGCTTTGAAAATACTTGTATTCCACCAAGGGGCATCAATTTCCCATGGTGGAATGTGCCTAAACAATCAGGCCCTATCCCAATTCCTGAATTTAAGCACAATACTAGACACAGTCACTAAAAAATTGATATCTTTCAAACCAGGGCTGATCAACCTATGAGACCAAGTGCATATTAAAGATGATTCAGAGATTCAACCTTTGGAGTCACTAGTTCATTCCTTGGTACCTATACCTATTCATACAACATTCTGAAACATGAAATTTGTAGAGAAAGTTGGTTATTTTATTGATTTAAGTGTCAAATTACATGTTCTCTCCTATCACCCACCTGTGAGGGCTTATATAGGATGATCCCAATGGTTACATGTGATTTTTAAACCAATTATCTATTTGGGAGGGTTGTTACAAGTTTTTGACAACATTAGAAAGTTGCTTGAAAGTTGTTTGACAACTTTTGAGAAATTTTGGCAATTTTGCTATATTGCAAATCTAGTGACAAGAATTGGTCTTATCCTTAATTTGATGATCCCTAATGGATCCAAATAGAGAAAAAATAAAAAATACCTAAGCCTAGGGTATTGGATCATGACTGACCAATAGTTAGACCAAGGGCTCATAAAATGCCAACTTGGGACTATGGCCTTACAATGAGATCTCAATACTAATTCCTGTCCTAAGCATGACTAGAGGTCTCAAGGATCTTAGTTTGAAACCTTAGACTTCATGAGAATGTTTGGTGAATTTGGAGTAGGAGTGGGTGCTCCTGCACCACAATCCTTGAGAATGGTAGAAATAATGGAAATAATAAGAATTCCCAAAAGTGCGAAGGAAACTGTTGAAACGAAAAAAAGAGATGTTGAAGAAACAATCACTAGAAATGACGTACTAGTGGGAAGACAATAGAGAGAGATTGATGAACATAATGATATAATAGAAAGTACCAGTGAAAAAAATTTACAACTACAAGAATAAAATTAGAAGCTGAAGCAAGAGAACAAATACTCAAAGAGAAACCTTAAAGTTGAAAAATAAATCAATGCAAGACTCGCAAAGTTTGAACAAAGAATGAAGAAGATTGATGAACAATTGAAAATTTTGAGAAAACCAGGCGACACTAAAGGACTGAGATATATCGAAAAAAACATTATGGAGATTAGAGAATCATCTAGATATGGAGAATCAAGTGGTATACAAGGTAAGAATCCCTATAAGTCTACTTGCTACAATTGTGGAGAATATGGTCATACAGTAAATGTTTGTCAAAGAAAACAAGTAAGTTCTAATGGAAACATGTCCTTCAACCGTTATTTCTATTGCTACAACAAATTTGTTCATACAACATATGAATGTAGATCTAAAACCATCACTAGATCATTTGAGAAAAATTTCTTTGGATAGTGTTACAAATGTAATCACTATGGAAACAAAGATGAAGATTGCATAACTAGAACAATGAGAACAAGGAAAAATGCTACACTAACAGAGAAAGGAAGAAAACAACCTAGTTACATGTTTTAAGTGTGGAAAATTAGGACATACAACATTATAATGTAGAAAAGGAAACAATAATGTAAGAATTGAACCTTTGAGAAAATTTTCATTACCATTATATTTTCTCAAAGTTTGGTCATGCCGCCTAGAACTGTAGATATTGATTTTCTACTAATAATGACAGAGATATCTGAGGAAAAGAAGTGTAAATCAAGAAAAAGTAAAAAAGGAAATGAAGAATATATGGGAAAAGAAGGAAGCTGACACAACATCAATAGAATCCCCTGTGTCGAATGGTTTAGGGAATTAAAACATAAAATAAGAAAGTAAGTAATTTGTTAGGGACCTAAAACTTCATTAGAATCATCAATTAGTCCCTTAAATCAATTATGAGCCAAAGTATTCAAATAGCATAAATATATGCAATAAGTAATTAGGAAAGCTAAAATATATTAGTATGAGATTATTATCGGTGAATCCATGTTACTATGATTGCAAAAGGAACACTTTCAACCTGCAATAAATGTTTTAGTAAAATTACACATTAACACCTTGCCTCTATATACAATGAGACTTATCTTATGAAAGTCACATTCTGAAAAGTCAATATGAAAATGAGCTTGAGTATTGAGTCAAATACAATACATGGAGACTACATATGGCTAGAAGGAGATAGACCAATCAAGATCACAAAGGAAATTATCTTTGCAACTTCTAGATTATCGACTAATGGAAGAAAATGTGTAAAGTGACTCGATTCTGGAATAGAAATTGAAGGTATAGTAAGGTACAAGAAAGATAAGAAAACTTTTTTTGTAATCAACATTTTGGAAAAATAAATGAAATTTTCATCAAATACAAGATCTATGAAGAAAATCAAATAGACAATATATCTGGAGGAGCACTACAGGTTACATATGAGATCCTTACTAAAGGAAATAGATATGGTTTAGTAGAAATTATGAGAAATCAACTCATAATGAAACTGAGAAAAAATAAGAAACAAGGATTGAAGTTTGGAGTGTTATAGGTATGTATACTTTTCTACGTACAAAATTATTTTCTAGGCATTGGTAAAGTAAATTGGACAATAGGAGAACTAGTTATAAGTCAAATTAATAGGTATAATGAACAATTGGGAATAATTTACAATACAATAATATGGTATTATTTCAAATAATTTCAAACAAAAATGTATGCAAGATATCAGATACCACCACACATTATTAAGAAATATAAGAAAGATCTATGTTTTTTGGTTATCCCAAACTCATGCATAATTAAAGCAGTAGAACCATGAACTTCATGGATACAACCTACTAGATATATAACAAAGGAGATTGAATTAATGAGAAATTGTAGGGTCAACATAAGGATATGGAAGCTAATCGGTTTGGAACTTATGAAGAAGTTTACAAAAGGATAATATTGGAAGAAAATAAATCAAAGAAAGAGGTTAGAAGTATAGTTAGAAGACATAAATCAACTACCATACCTAAAACATATGCCAAGATCAAGATTAAGTGAGCTAAATAGAAAGGAACATAAGAAAAAACACCGAGAAAGAGAACAAAATCCATAATAGCACAGTCTACAAAAAGGAAGAATACAAGATGAAAATCAACAATAGTAGAAAGCACAAGGACACAAAGAAAGGCAAATGAACTTGAGACTGAACAAACAAGATCAAGAATTTTGAGGATAGATAATGAATTAGAGGAAGGAATAAGAGAGTATAGAGCTATAAGACACATATATAGAATCAAGTATAGGAAATGGTCAAAAGAAGATAATCAAATTGTAGATGCAATAATATTTCAGTTACACAAATTCAAAAGATTTCTAAATGAGTTAAGATAGAATATTCCCTAGAAATTACTTGACAAAATCATTATATAAGATGGAATGAAGCCATAGAACAAGAAAATTGAAGTAGAGAAAGAACTTTGATCAATACAAAGCTAGGAAAAAGTGCTAAATAAATTAATTTATTAATGACAAAATATGAAAATGGATTTCTTAAAAAGAGCAGAACAACCAAGTTACTAGTAGGATTACAAAAATATGTAGAATAAGAGCTTCAAAAATGGAACACAATCTTTATCGTAAAAAATCCACAAGAACAACAATCAGATGAAACAATACAAACTTGAGAAGACAACATTCAAATTAGTTGACAATAGTAGATGGGTCAATGGGTATAGCTGAAAGCATTAATGCTCTGTTCTTGTTCATTCCTCATTGTAGAAAACCTCCTTGATAATTATTCTACATATTTTGGCATCTGAACTAATTGCATTCTTATTGGCAAGAGATTCACTGATGAAAAAACCTCTATAATAAGCACAAAGATAAATCCTTGATGAAATATTATATTGGATCAACAAAAAGGTCTTTCCCTCGATGAAACAAAGTAGATAATCATGAAACCACATCAGAAAAACCTACTCCGATTGGATCCATCTGGGTAACAACACCTATCAAGCCATGTGTTTTCCTCTTGTATGATCCTTGATGAAAACTAACATCTACATGATTTTTTCCAATATCATTTCATCGTGTCACTTGGGAACACTTTCATTTCATCAGCAAGACATAACCCCATGAAAATCATCGTACTAAAAAATATTTTCTGGCCCTACATTTTGATCACCTCTGATCACCGATGAGATGAATAATTGGGGAAACTTACCCTTATGACATCCATCGATAAGTCAGACTACCAGGAAATTTTTCATCCAATATGCCTTTCTATGCCGATGACATCCATCAACATAACCTATGCTGATAATCCCCTATAGATCATTTCACTACTATCTCAGTATATATCGGCAAGAGTTACCCTTAGACCACCAATTGAGGTAACATACACCATTAGAAATCATAAAATCATCACCCCATATACCTTGATGAAGAGGTTCATCATGGAGACCTTCTCTAATATATTTTATCAGGGAGTTAGAACATAGGAAAACCTCCCCTCCAATCATCAATGAAGGAGACATCGACTGAACACAAAGTCTTCTACTTGGAAATCTACATTCATCAGTGAGACTATTTATAAGTCTCACTTCAGTCCATCATTTGAGTCATAGATGAAGATTGTATGTCTTTTTTAGTACAATATGAGGAATTTCTAACCAAAATTCTTGATCTCAATGTTCTAACATATACAGCTTTTCATATTTTCTGAACTAGAAACCTGTGATAAAACTATGATCTGAAGATTAATGCAGATAAAAAATCATCAAAATTTTTGGTAACCTCAAGGGGTATTTTCCTTCTAAATGGGAAAGACCAGTAGCCGAGCAATCCATTTAGAATGGATTGACTGCGAAAACAAAGAAATACAATCTATAACTCAACAAAACCCAAAACTTTCTATCTCAAAGAAAAAGAAAATTGTGCTCATGCACTTTTGGAAAGCTGAAAAACAATTTACTTTATCTACAATCTTAATCTTAATTTAAAATTAAAGCTTAAGATTTGTACCCCATTCAATTGGATTTGGAGAAGCTCTCCATAGGGTCTAGATAGCTGGAATACGTTGGCCGCTTTACAAGTGATTATGATATATCTACCACTCCACATGATGTCTAACTTGGATTGTCTACCTCGTTAAGCTCTATGTGCAGATAATTTAAAAAAAATGTTAATGTCTTCGAAGACTCTATGAGTAACCCTCTTGTAAAAATTCTTCTTGGTGTGTTTCTGGTGTTTCTTAATATTATGCATAACTTATCTTATTTCTTCTAGTTCTATTACCTCCAACAATCTTACTGTAATAAAATCACCTTTAGCTAGCTCTAATTCATGAGATAATTGAGCAAAGGTAAAATATAGTGACATGTGAAGCATTGCTTCTCTCCCATATACCATCATGAAAGGTGAGTTACCTATAGTTCTCTTGGATTTAATTCTATCAATGCATTAGGTTGTTCTTAACTTGGTGTGTCAAGCCCTTTGATTATCCTCAATAATCCTCTTTATGATCCTTATGAGATTTTTATTAGAGGTTTCCATTAGACCATTCCCTTGGGGATAATAATTTGAGTAAGTCTTGAAATATATGTCATGCTCAACTTTCCATGAGTTGATATGAGCCCCAAAAAATTATTTAGCCATATATGATATAATAGTTGAAGGAGCACAAAATCTTGTTGTAATTCCACCACTAACATCTCCATGACATCCTTCAAGGCTACTACCTCTGTCCATCTTGTGAAGTAGTATGTGACATACAAAATCCATCACTTGAGCAAGATAGGGGATTGATTGGACTAATAAAATCCAAACCCCACTGTGCAAAAGGATGGTATGATTAAAGAGGATGAAGGAAGGGAAACCAATCTATGTTGTCTGAAAACAAAGTATGATTATTACACTTTCTCACTCATTGATGAGAATATATGAATAATGTTGTCTAATAGTAACCATCCCTAATTATCTTCATATCCATGAATATTTGTGAGAAATAGCCACCTAAAGGACCATCACTAAACTCTTCTAATAGTTTGTTAGTTTGATTTTTATTTATGCATCTCAATAAGACTCCATTGGAGTCTTTTCTAAAAAGTATACCATCCACCAAGGAATACATAATAGAATATTATATAAATTTTATCCTCTTAACTTTATGTATATATTTTCAGTATCTTTCTTAGATATCAATAAGTTAGTCATGTCACACAACCAATCATTCTAATTTTCATTCCCAGTTGGTTGTTCATCTTGTAAAATAAGGTCACCTTCTTTAGGTTCTTAAAAGATGAGACAATTTGTTTACATAGGTATTTTCTCCTCACAAGCTTGGTGATTTAAAAATTTCAATATCACAATACATGAACATAGTGATCCAACCATCTCTTTTCTCACCGATATCCTCTTTTAAAAGGTAATCCTTGACACTTGCATGTGGGACCAAGACTTGGATCTTGTTGTTAGATAGTATATGTTTGAACTTTTTTAGAGATTTGATAGTAGAAAGAATTTGTCTCTCCTCATATCTACCTTCATATTCTTTAAGCCCTTCACTGAAGAAAGCAATGGGTTGCTTTGATTTCTCTTATTTTAGCTGGGTTAGAACAATTGATATGCTAGATTCTCCTCTAGGATTATAGAGAATAAAATCTCTTTTAAAATTAGGATTGAAAAGAATAGTAGTAGAAACATTTATATATTAATATCTTCAAAAATTTCCTTACCTTCCTTAGTCCATCTGAGTTCTGTGTTTTTTTTCAGAATACATGTAAGAGGTTTAACCATAGTAACAAGATTAGGAATGAACCTTCTTAGAAAATTGATCCTACCAAGGAAAATTTGAAGTCCTTTCTTGTGAATAGGAAGTGGAAGAGAAAGAATAGAATCCACTCTTTCTAGATCTATGGTCAAAATGATTTGTTGTATGCTTGAAGCACATGGTTGTATCATTAAGATATATTAGCACAAACTATGCCAATAAGCCAAAAAAGGGCATTTATATTGCCTCGGTAAGTGCACCAAGATGATGTTAAAAAAGGGGGGTATAAGTCAGCACTTTTTTTTTCCACTATCAGCTAAACCTCAACATAAAAAACAAATTTCACATGCACTCAAAATTAGAAGATGTGTAAAGAATAATAATTTTTTTACTCTGAATCTATTTTCTTAGCTACTAAAGTTTTTTTTTAAATGGATAAGACTAAGTGGGTCAAACCCACCGTGCATGAAAATTTGTTCCTGATTTTTTAGAAAAACAATATAACATAGTTGTTTTCCTGCGCTTCACAAAAGATATAGCTAGATTATTATTTTGCAAAACAATTCGGTAGAATAATAGGTAAGAGTGAGAACTAGACTTGTATTTTTGGTAATTTTATGTTAAGTATTTTTATTTTTTACTTTTTAAAGTGACTGCATCCTAAAAATCTAGTAAGTGTTCGTGCACTTGGCATAACATGCATAAAAAAAGAAAAGAAAAAAGAAAACCTTTTTTTTTGAAATGTATATAGAATCAAGTGTAGAATAGTAATATGTAATTTGTTTTGAATTTTGTCAAGTAGATCAAAATCTATTTAAAAAATGGTAGACATATGTCTATGAGTACTTTGAAGACACTGGTAAAGAAAATAAAAGTTTATTATGCTAATGTTGTCCAAAAATATAAATATTTATATAGTTACAAAGATGAGAAGATGTGTGATATTATGGTGGTAATTTTAGAGATACTCACTTGATCCTTTGTAAACCTAATTATGAACAAGTTGAGAAATCATCTTGGAAGATAAAAAAAATGTGTAAAGATAAAAAACTAGAGGGAAACTGAGCTTGCAAGCCTTAGGGTCATTTTCCAAGCCTCTCACCAAGCCATAATGCATACCAGGTTTCTATGTATCAAATAACCCGCATGATTTATACAAAAAAAAAATTATATCTCCAATTTCTACATAACCCATGCGGGTTATGTAGAACTAAAAGCATCATATTTTGTTCTTAGGAAACCACACGAGTTATGAAGATATTAAAATGCAGGGTTATAAACTTAGCATACATAAAACATATGCATATACTACCATATATAATATGTGTATATGTATATATATGTGCATCTCTCTCTCTCTCTCTCTCTCTCTCTCTCTCAGTTCAAATTTTTACATAAGAAAAATAAGTACGGGTTTTATAAAACTATGGACGTGGTGCATTTAAGACAATTATGAAAACAAAGATCTTCATAACCCATGTGGGTTATGAAGAGCCTTTAGTTCTTCAGAGTCTATGTGGGCTATGAAAAGTTTTTAGTTATTTATAACCCATGTGAATTCTGAATAAATTTTAGTATTTTTTAATTGGCTCATCTTAGGCTCAGTTTTCGTGAGCCAACTAATTTTAAATTTTGAATAACACACACAGGTTTTGTAAAAAAATTAGATTATTCATCATGTGGCCACTTTTTTGACCAACATCTTTGTGCAATTAGCCACCTTTTGGAATGAAAAACCTAAATTAGTTATCCCAAATGACTTTTTCCAATAAGCATAGGCACCACATTTAGTGGTAAATGCTATCTTGTATTGGTTAGATTCTTGTACTAGGATTTGGTTATAACTTGAATTTCCATCTAGAAAAGAAAACCATTCAGAACCACTAAATTTGGAAAAAATCTTCTCCATGGAAGGAAGGGGGTGATGATCTTTAACATAAGCCATATTAAGGTCTTAAAAGTCTTCACACAACCTGATTTCTCCGTTATTCTTCCTTACAGGAACAAGATTAGCTACCCAAGAAAAATAATTAATAGGAAAAAATATATTAGCCTCTATGAGTTTGGATAGTTCTTTTCTCATTAAGGGTTCAATCATAGGATTGATTGGTCTCTATTTTTATCTAAGTAGTTTCACATCAACATTTAAATCTATGATATCTTGAGACAAGCTTGGGTCAAAACCCTTTAAGTCCTCATATGTCCAATAAATAACATCATTGAATTCTTGACATAAATTAATGAAAACTTTTTGTTTTGTTTGAGATGATACCTCTCCCAAATTAAGATTATTTCCATCAACAATGATGATGGGTCTGTAGTCGCCCCTCTTTGTAGCTAGGTTGAGATGCTAATTTAATTTCTTGATTGTCAGAGTTAAAGATAACCTCCAAGGTGAAGAAACCTTTATGTAGCATATCAAAATTGTGCCTTATAATTTGATCTCTATATTGGTTCTATAACTTGTACTACTTTTTAGTAGAGAACTCTAATTCATTTCATAGGAAATTGGCAATCTATGAATAAGAATCATAAACTTGTGAATTTGTACAATTGTCTTGGATAGAAGGGCTTAAAAAAAGTCTGATATGTTGTTCCTTCATATCTACAATGTGCTTTGGTATGGCATATTGAGTACCAAGTGCTTCAAGTCTATCAACATGTTTCTTCTGATTTCTAGGGACACTTTGAATTTTGACAGATTGAAAAGCCTCAAGTAGATCCCAAACCCTATGTTTGTATGATTTGAGAAGGTTTTTATTTATACAATTCTGATTTCTAATCTAATTAACAAGAAAATAACTATCCTAAAATACTCGTAAATATTTTATACCTTTTCTTTGTTCAATTTGAAGACCTTTGATCAAAGATTCATACTTAGCTACATTATTAGTGCAACTAAGATAAAATAAAAATGAATAATAGTATTTCTCCAACCATGGAGAAATAAGATTACACTAGCACCTGATCCATTTTTATTCCATGAGCCATCAAAGCACATACTCCATAATCCATTAATGTCTTCTTCTTCATTTATAAGATTATGGATAGGAGCATCCTCCTCTTGTATACAATAAGTTCTAAGGCCTTTCTCCTCAACCTCTCGTACTAGATGAAATTGAAAAGCATTAGCCCATCGATCCAAGAGATAATCAAGAACCACTTTAAAGAGAGTAGAAGAAACATGAACTAAGAATTCCTCTCCCTCCTCATGTAGTGTGTAGTTCATATTCATAGGGCTAGGTGTGTGAGGATCCATATAACTAAGTGCTAGTGACTCTACTTTATGGAAGCCTTTGTTCCATATCAGGTTTTGAAGAACATGTAGGACCAATCAAGTGAAATATAGCCCCTATCTTGGTAGTGAAGTCCCTAGAAAATCAAATGGAAAAGTGTATAGGGAGATCAATGGTTGATATGTCTTGTATAATAGTGAAACAATGGCATGCATGCAAGGACAATTTGATATCTTTTAATAATCCCATTTTTTTTTACCAAAGTACCATCTAATTGAACCACCCCTTTAGTCACAGACTCATATTTAATTCCTAGAAGTTTAGCTACCTTATTTGACATGACTGAGCTACCGACTCTAGAGTCTATCATACAATTGTGAACTAATTAATCTCGTATAATCAAAGAGAGATAAACAAGGGAAGGTTTATCCCTCTTAGTTGTATTTTATTTTTTTATAGGTCGTATCATACTTTTTGATCCATTTATTTTTTTTAGTTGGTCCCTTTTGACCCTTTTATGATTGTTAACTCCTTTTGCAATAATTAAAATTGTGGTGTAATTGACAGGACCACCCACATAGTAATAGATATAATGGTATTTTTAAATTTATTTAGTAATAATGAGAGGGAAACTTTCTGATTTGGTAGGGATTTTTGCAGCAATAACGTCTGATTTTTGTATTGCAACAACTAGAGGCTTCTTCAACTTCTTGTTATTCTGATTGATATTATGATTTTGTACTGGGAAACAATGTCATATTGTAATCCTATTGTTATAAAAGGTCTAGCTACCTCTGAACTTCAACCTTGGTTGGATGGAAAAGGTGAAGCACTCTCTATTGCCCTTCTTTTTCTCCTGGTGTTTTGAGTTACACTATCATTTCTCTCATGATTGAAACCATAGTAATTTTCAGCTTGCCAATTTATATTTATAGAGTCTTGTGAGAGTTGCGATTAAAATGCAACATTGGAATGATTGTATCATACCTCTATTCCAATTTTGTTGGTCCCTCTAGCGTGGTAAAAGATTTAGAATATTATGCCCTTTGGCAAGTAAACTAATCACAAGAAAGAATGCAAGTATCACATAACCCTTTCCCCTAAGAAATATTGTTTTGAGTAGGAGCAACAAGATTCTTTACTATATTTGCATTTTTATTTAAAGGGGCAGCATTATGCCAAGATCTACTTTGGTTCCATGAACCTTTTCATTGATTTAGTGTCCTATTGAGTGAATAATTATAGCTATTAGGATGATAAAATTTTCTACTTGGGTAAGTGCAACAAGATGGTTAGCAAAAAGGGAATAAAAGTGAAAACTTTTTTTAAATTTTTTTTTTCTTAAAGCAGGTAAACCTGAACTTCAAAGAGAAATTCAAGGGACATGCCTTCAAAATTAGATGTGTAAAGAATAAGAATTATAGTACTCAAAATCTTCTAAGTCACTAAAGTTTTTAAATAATGGATAATATTAAGAAGGTCAAACCCACCACACATGAAAAATTGTTCTTAATTTAAAAAAAAAACATGGATGTTTTCGCTCACTTCACAAAAGATATAGTTAGATTTAGTATTTTTCAAAACCCTTTGACCTAGGATTATAGTTAAGAGTGAGATCTAGATGTTGTGTATTTTGTTTGTAATTATTTGTTTAAACTTATTTTTATTGAATAAATTTTTGAAGTGACATCATCCTGAAAATATGGTGCATGTTCTTGTGCTGAGCATAACTTGCATAAAAATAATTGAAAATACAAAATTTTAAAAAAAATTGTATATAATCAAGTGAAGAATAGTAATACATAATTTTTTTTTAAATTTGGTTAAGTATATCAAAGTTATTAAAAAAATGGTAGACATATGTCTCTAAGGATAGTCAAACCACTGGTAAAGAAAATTAAAGCTTACTATGCTAATGTTTTCCAAAAATAGAAAATATTATATGGCTAGGAAGATGAAATGATGCCTGAGATTATGGTGGTAATTTTAGAGATACCTACTTCATCATTTGTAAACCTGATGATGATGAAGTTTAGAATTCATCTTGGAAGATAAAAAAAATGTGTAAAGGGACAAAAATGGTGGGAAAATGAGCTTGGAAGCCTTAGGGTCATTTTCCAACCCTTTTACCAAGACATAATGTGTAGATATTCCTATATGGTAAATAACCCATACAGGTTATGCAAAACAAAAAGTACCATCCCAAGTTCTTCATAACCTGTGCGGGTTATGAAGAAATAAAGATGTATTCTTGTAAACCTACCATACACAATATATATGTATATATATATATGTGTGTGTGTGTGTGTGTGTATATATATATGTGTGTGTGTGTATATGTATATA
>MU227713.1:6796268-6829170 GCA_018584345.1 Thuja plicata | reverse complement strand
TATATATATATATATATATTTAGATATACATATATAAATGTAGATATGTGTATATACATATATAAATCTATATATATATATATATGTATATATGTGTATATACATATATATGTATATATATATATACATACACACACACACACACACATATATATATATACATATACATATATACACACACATATATATATACATACATACATGTGTGTGTGTGTGTGTGTGTGTGTTAGACTAAACATATATTTCACGTATTAATTAAATCATTTTGATTTAATTATTAAAGTCACTTATTATCTCTTGTTTACTTAAGCTAAACTTACGGGATGTAATAATTAATTATTTTAATTAATTACAATCAAGCAACCTAGTTACTTAATTTTTTAGAATTTTGATCTCCTTTATAAGAATTGATCTCTTTGTAATTATTATTGCCTCTCTGAATGAATATTTCATCTTTCAGATCATTCTTTTTTATGTCTTCATTCTTTTCTTTTCTGACTGGTTTTATATACAGTGGACCTTGGTGATAAAATTCTATGAATTCCAATATGGTATCAGAGCTCCAGATCCTCATGCACCTATTCTCTGCATGAGGGATTTAGCCTTGTTCTTTAGATCTACATATTTAAAAGGTTTCATGTTTTAGATTTTATTGGATCTGGGGTGAGTTTGTTTTTGGAGCACTTTGGCTCAAATGAACATCAGGGTTGCGCTCAAAAGGCCCAAAAACCCCTATTATCATAGAAGGTGTCTCCAATTTGGACATAGTTGCATCCTGAGGAAAAAAAAATTTCCCATACAACCTTTTCCCAGCACAATTATTGACTCGACGGACCAAAAAGAAATTCATTTTTCCTTCTTGGCAACTCCACCAATTTTGGCTGAAATTTTGGTAGTGGCACCATATTTAGTAGCATCGCCAGAATTAGTCAAGCTTCACCAACTAAAGCTAAGATTTCTTGGTACTCTTCTTTTTCTTGGAGCAGCCTTCAGTTTTTGGCTTATGTTTTGAGCAAATGAAAGAATTTTTTAGCAAACGAGATATGATCAAAAAGTTGGTTTCGAGTCTGATTCGATTTTACAGATTTGGTTTTATGATTTTTGCATCTTATAGGGTTGTAGATAGAATAAGATAGATACAAATCTCTCTCTCTCTCTCTCTCTCTCTCTCTCTCTCTCTCTCTCTCTCTCTCTCTCTCTCTCTCTCTCNGATAGATACATATCTCTCTCTCTCTCTCTCTCTCTCTCTCTCTCTCTCTCTCTCTCTCTCTCTCTCTCTCTCTCTCTCTAGTTCCTAGTTTTACATAATCCATACAGGTTACATAGAACTAAGGCCAAAAATTTTAGTCCTACATGATGCGTACACATTATGTGGAAATGTAAATGTTGTATTTAAGTTTAAATAACCCTTACCGGTTATGATAAAGTCTGAATAGTTTACTCCCAACTCCCTAAATATGAGTATTGAAAGTTGTTCCAATGTCCCACTACTGTTTCACTTGTATTGCTATGATAGCAGTAGTCAGGTTTTAATTTTCAATGATTGATTTGTCTTTTATGTTGTTTTTTTTTAAGTTATTTTTTCATTCTTACTTTAGATTATAGTATAATGATGCTCATTTCTTGTTTTCTTTCTATTTGGTTGTAGATTTTCATCATGATGTTATGTGTAGGATAATCAATATAAATAATGGGAAAAAAACAAAAGAGGAACGAATGAACAACCACAGGCAACAAAGGAAAGAAAAAGGGAACATATGAGGAGATTACGTGAAGGTACATCATCTAATGCACCTAATGAACATGATCAACATGCAATAATAAAAATTTAAATGATGAATGCACGATATCAAAATGTTCAACATAAATCAATCCAAATGCCTCTTTTGAATAAACCTAATGAATGCGATGAAGATACACCATTTCAAATTAATTTGGTGAATGCACCAAATGAAATGTAAGAAGATACACCAATTGAATTTGATGTGATTAATACATGTAATGCATTTAATTAAAATGAAGAGCATGCAGCAATATTAAAACATCCTAGAATAATTTTTAGAAATCCAAAGTTTTTGATTGACATTGATGAAAATATTTTCAATAATATGAAGGATAAAATTTATGAAAGAACATGAAGAAGACCGGTTAGAAGAATGTGGGAAAAAAATTTTAAAATTTTAATTCAAAATTGAAGTGCAAAGTAGTTGTTGAAATTAATAAAAATATGAAATTTAGAGAGATAATGAAATCTTTGGGGTTAAGAACATCTGAAAATAATAGTTAAAGAACCATTAGGAAAAATCTATTTGATGCATGCCAGGAATTTTTTTTGAAATCACCTATTAAATATGCTAATGTTACTTGACATGTTCTCATGTCAGCTATAATGGGAAAGAAAATGAAAAAATTATGTTTATTAAGAAAAACAAGCAAGTCAATAAGGATAGGTAGAACAAAAATAAACAGTTCCTTAGAGAGGAGAGAGAAATTGAGGATCCTAATAATAATTCTCTTTTGGAATTCTCAGGAAGACTCCCACATAAGGACAAGATTGTTGTTGATACATTAAGAGCGGTAATTGAAAATTTTTGGCATGACAGCACAAGGGTGTCACCCAACCAAAGAGATGTTGTTAGAATATCAATTGGATTTATAAATCATGAGTCACATCCAAAACACTATTTAGATAAGACACAAACACAATTTTATGAAAGGTTTCTTCAAATCTTTCCTCAGATTAGAATTAGCCAAAGATTTTTTGAGATGACAAAACCATTTTATGTTAAGATTAATCATGCATGTACTACATGTTGTTGTAGGGTCCATTTTGAATTTTCTATGCATTATGATATTTATCTCAATGTATATTGTACTTTGCACACTACCAATGTTTTGCTAGAATGTGGTCTACAAGTACCTCCCAAGTCACCAAGACAATTTATTTCAAGTGTACTTTGTAAATGTACTTATGGGTGCATTTAGTATAAGATTATGTATTTGAAAGGTTTTTTTCCTCCATGTGGTTGTTTACAAAATTTGCATAAATGCATACATCTAGATAGCACACATGAAATTTGTAACAAACTAGTTTCTATTGGAAATTACAAGTCAACCACATATGGTTTTAAAGATGGAAAAGAATTAAAGAGGTGTCAGTTAAAGAAAAATGATATATGCATAGAAGATTTTATGAATATGTTTCAAGAGAAACTAGTTTATGAGTACATAGGTCATACACATAGAGAAAGTTGGTTAGATGAATAGTTCAAGTTGTGTAAGGACACTTTTCTCCTCGGTGCTATTGTTTCTATCATTGATTTTGCTTAGAATTATACACTAAAACCTCAAAATTAAGTGCAAACTATGTATTACCACTTTACACAAGTTACATTTATTGTACACATAGCATTCATGCATGAACATGATAGTACAGAGGAGGATAGAAATGTTATAAGAAAGTATAACTTTTATATCATTTATGATTGTACTCATTTGTCAGTGTTTATGCGAGGAGGCTTTATAGTTTTTTATGATAGTTTAAGGGAAAGAGATATAAGATACAACCAAGACATAATATGGTTGGACAATTGCACTGCACAATTCAAGAATACAAGGATGTTCTTCTAGTTGACTAGGATGCATGTGAAAATCTATGTGAAATTTTTTTGGAATTTAACCAAGGCAGGGCATGGAAATGGAGTGTGTGATGGTGTGGGAGTATGTGTTAAAAGAACTCTTAATAGAGAGGAATTGAAGTATGATGGTGGTGAAATGTTAATAGATATAGAAACAATTATGCAATGATGTAGCTCTACAATGGGACCAGGTAATGCAGGTAGGTCTATGATATGTAGATATTTTTGGTTAATACGTGAAGTTAACATTGAAAACTATATAGATTGTTGTACATATGCAAGATCAAGTAACATGCAGTCATTTAGAAATTCAAATGCAACATCATTAGCTATTTATACTAGGCAGATTGCATACTTTTTTCTCTTTGTGTATTGATTTTGTGTGGGATGAATGTGAATCAAGAGAATGGGTTGATAACTGGAATTTTAGACCTTTGTAAACCCTAGATACACATCAACGTACTAGAGAACTATATAACTAAACTAGATTGAAGCATCAATATATTTAGACCATGTATTTGACCTAGTTGAACCAGACAATTTATTTATTTATTATTTAGGTGAAATCAATTTTAGGCTCAATTTATTAGTTCTCTATGTTGACTTTGGTGTTTTTTATTAAGTAAAATAGGTTTTACAGGGTTCCTGAAACATGAAACATGAAAGAAGCAGCATGAATCCTAGTTATAAAATGAAGAAAAAAAAAAAAGACAGAGAAGGCCAGGAAAAAGCTAGAACAAAAATAGACAGCTTCTAAGAAAATAGATAAAATAGGGAAGCATAAAAAAACTAGGGACCCTCACGACTAGTCCGCCATCAAAGTAATCTCTTTGGCTTTTAGTATTTCCATTTTGGCCGCTAACTCCTTGATATTTTGGAGCTCCAGCGCCATGTCCTTGTCTTTTATCTTCTTGGTTCTAGATTTGGTACGCTGCCTCAGACCTTCTTCAGTGTTTTGATCTATCTCCATCTCCATATTTTCTGTCTCTAGCCCAACAATTTTAGCCTCGAGCTTCTCAATGATAGTGTTAGTGTGCTCTTTAGAGGCCTTAAGGATGTTATAACTCTTCTCTGTAATATTCTTCACGGTGGCTTTGACCATGTTCATGTTCTCCTCCAACTTTTGCACTCTGCTATTAATCTTTTAGTCCCCCGTAGTCTTCTTCTTATTATCCTTTTTGTTGTTGTTAGCCCTTTTTTGAGGTCCTCTACCTCATAGAAAATCCATTTGATGGTTTTTTAATTGTCAATCATGTTGTTGGAGGAGTTATTAAGCAGGTCCATCTCGAACTCCCTGGCATTATCACTAAGCACCACTAAATAAGGGTCGATGAGCTCTTCCAACTTGATTTTTCCTCCCTCCCTCTCAATAACCTTAGGGGTTATGATTTCTCTAGTAATCCCCATATTTTCCATTTTAACATGAAATCACACCAGCCAACAATCTTCCCTTGATCAGCCATGTAGCAATAGAAATCCTTGTCCAGCTTGTCATCCTTCTCTGTGTCTTGAGGATTAGAGATCTGAGGGGAATGAGGAGTTTGATTAGTGTCTTGGTAGTCGTCCTGCAGATTTCTCTTCAGATTGTGACCCAAAATAGGGGAAACACTACGGGTATTGTCCTCAGGTAATTTTTGGTCTTCTCTCAAAACCCTCTTCCTATCTTTTTTTTTTCCTACCCATGGTAGATTGTTTCTACTTTGTTCCTTTGACACTAGTAATACCCTCCTCATCCTCTATGTCCATATCATCTTCAATGTACTCCTCAGAAGAGATAATCATGGTGCTCTATTTTTTAGGTGTAGCTAATTTCTATTTTTTAGTGCTCTTCAAGATCACTCTTCACTTTTTAGAGGATGAACCCAGAGTATGCTTATTCATTTCACACTCTTCATTATTGTATGAATGCATACCATCACTATCTTCCGTCTCTGAGGGGATGTAATCTGAGCTAGAGGCCTCTGCCTCAGAATTCTTAACCACCTCCATACCAAGGGTTTGGGATTTGAAGAAATCACAGATTAATAGTAGAAGGCCCTCATGCAGGGAAGGGTTAGCTATGGACTTCTCTCTATAACCATTGATGTTGTCATTAATGGATGCATACAGATAAAAGGGAATAGACACCTTCATTTTATGGAAAAAAATGGTTCAAAAGGACAAAGTCATAGGTGCGAATTCTATCAAACCTGATATATAGTGTTTGTAGTAAGTGATGGCTCTTAACATGAACCTCCACAGTCTCTTCAGCCCATCTAGAAGGTAGTGGGTGCCGACCTTGGTGAGCCCTTTCTTTTCCTCATCGTTTCAGAAAAAGTCACCAATCGCTGAGTCAGAAATTTTCCCATCTTTGTAGAATTTCATTCCTACAATAAGAATCCCAGTGATCGTTGAGATGACTTCCTTAGTCACCATAAAAAAATTTCCATTTATCTCTATTCTACCCTCATTCCAGTTTTTGACAAACAAATTGTCAAAGTCAGCTTCCCTCCATGGAGCCTCTTAATGAAGGTGGAAATGCCACCACTTTGAAGGTACTTTCAGATTTTGGTGCATCGTATCCATTTTCCATGTCGTTAGTAGGTTCCCTCCTATTTCTTTCCCCACCCATCACACAAAATGTAGGATAGGAAGCAACACAGAGGCACAAACCAAGAAACTCCAAAGTGTTCCAGATAGTTATGTTTCTTTGGCTTGAGTGGAAAGTTTTATTGCAGCGTTTGAGTATGTTGAAAGTGTGCACGTGTGGTATTTTGTGATTACCATTCCATCTTGTCTCGTACTTTCCAATAATGGAAAAGCCATTTGTATTCAAAGGGATAAAAATCATCATTGATTTTTATCAAGCACTCCTTCCCATGGATTTTCTCATAAGAAACTAAATCCAACGCTTCACGTGGGAGGTCACCTATGTTAAGCCACCATGTCTTCTTTTCACTTTTAACTACCCAGTTTGAAAACTAGTCAGCTACCTGGTTTCCTTCTCTAAACACATGGGATAAATGCACCTTATCAAAGGTCTAAAAAAGTGATTGAGTTTCCTTAATCATGTTAGAAATGGTCCACGATGGTGGGTGATTCAAATTGAGACAATTGATAATGTTTTGGAAGTCCCCTTCTAACAAATTTTGTTTATATTCCCAAGTCATGAGCCAATTTGGTCACATGGAGGGAAGCACTAGATTTTGCATAGTGATTGGTTTGAGTGCCTAAAGGAATAGTAACAATAGAAAACCCTAGCCATAGCTATTTTGAATAATTCCACCACTTCCTTCCCACCTTCCTAAGATTTCCCTTGGCCCCGCCATAAAATTTGGCTTTAGCCCAACCATCTAGGGGATGAAGACAAGTACAGTGATTTCTTTTATCAATGGTGATAAAGGGATTGGCAGCATCAAAAAAACCTATAAAAGGGTTATGATTCCCATAAATAAAAAAGTTTTCCAAGAGAGCATGGTGAATCATTGCAAAAAGAACTTTAGGAATAACATTACAATTAATAAAATGTGATTATTACGTTCCTTCCAAACGCATCAACAGAGGTGAGGAAGCACCCAAGACCATAATTTGTAAAAAATAGTGTTTTTGAAGGACATTCTCCCTTGGGTGAAGAGGTCAATTATATATAAATGGTTTTGAGTTGTCATGTGTATATTAGTTGCCAAATTGTTTATATAAAAGTTGCCATGGGGCTGATTTGCAAATATTGAGAGGACAAATTATGTATATTGTACTGTGTACCATCTGATTATAAATATATATTGATTTTTTTATCGTTACCTTTATATACATTAATGTGTACCATTTGGTTATAAATAAATATAGAATTTTGTATCATTACATGTATGGATTTGTATCATATCATTTATGATGTAATAAAATGCAAAAAATTTTAATTATAATGTAATAAAGTTCAAAAAATATTAATTATGTGGAAAAACTTGGACTATAGATGGCTATCCTTTGTTGTAAAATGAATAGATTTAGTTTCAATCCCATGTTCATCGATCTCAGGTGTTTGAGTGAATTTAATATGCAAGGTGTTTGAGTGATTGGTCTTTTGAACCATTTAGCGTGGCCTCAAACCATTTACACTATTACCTCTGGTTGGCTAGGTAAACCCAAAGAACAACAATGTTTTTCCCACATATTTGGTTGAACATTGGGAGCCACACAAAACCAAAGAGTTCCTAAGTTACACTAAGCACCATTAGGAAGCGATCTTACAAGACCCATATCTCGTAGCTGGTGCAAGGTATTGGAAAACTATCAGGTGATATGAGACAATGCTATAGAGGCCTACTATAACCAATCTCAGTTTTGGGAGATTCAAATTCATTTTAATTTGGAAATCCAATCTCATTTTCTGTCAAAACATGCAGTGTGGCTCAGTTAAAATGAGCAACACTGTGTATCTTTCAAACTATTTGTCATGGCCTTGAATCGTCTATGCCATTAGCTTCAGTTGGCTAGGTAAACCCAAGGAAAAACCTTGTTCTACCCTCATAGGCCCTATAATAATGGGAACCATGACAAACCAAAGTGTCCTCAAGGTGCACTAAGAACCATCAGGCAAAGATCTTTCAAGGCCCAGATCTTGGAGCTCATGCAAGGTATCGACAAACTATCAGGTACTACAAGACCAAGCTAGGGAGGCCTACAATAAACTATCTGAGTTTTTTGATATTCAACTTCATTTTAACTTTGAAATGCAATCTTATTTTATGTCAAAACTTGCAATGTGGCTTTGTTGAAATGAGCAACACTGCATATCTTTCAAACCATTCATTGTGGCCTCGAACCATCTGTGCCATTAGCTTTGGTTGGCTGGGTAAATCCGAGGAATAGCCTTGGTTTCCCCACACATTTTCTAAAATTTTGGGAACCACACTAGATCAAATTATCACCATTGGGTGGAAATATGTACATTAGTGTTCTCTTTCATTTCGTATTGGTTTAATATCTCCATGCAGACTTTGGCTTGTGTTAGGGAAGACACAAAGTATGTGTTTTCTTGTCTCAGTCCATAATTAATAATGAATTAGAGGTGTGGAAAGCGTATGAATGCTAAGTAGTAGCCTTGAAAGGGTGGTGAACGTGTAGTAGGATTTATGGAAGAACAATATAAATGTTCCAAATCATGGTGTGGGAGAAGAATATAAATGTTCCAACTATCCTATGGTTTCTTGTTTGTCACTATAAACAATATTAAGATAGTAGGGTCATATCATTTTTCCTAAGGTGGATGAGGGGTTAAGATTTGTGTTTTGACTATGGAAGAGTGAGTCATTGATGTTCTGTTTAGTACTCTTGGCTTGGTGTATGCCTAATTGGAATTGAGAGTTGTTTCTACAAGTAACTAGGAGTCCTAATTGGGTAAGTACCTATGGAAGTAAGATTCACTAGTTGGTGTTATTCAAGGGTTGGAAGACCCCAAGATATATTTTGGCAAGATGAGTATGCCTAAGGTGACGTGTGTCAGTACTTTTATGGGATTTAGGAATAGGAGTGAGTCTTTGGGGTATTGAAGCAACTTAAGGGGCTAGTACCCTAGTGAGGTCTTGGGGGTTTGTTACCTATTGAATAGGTGATTTGGAAGGAAGATCTCCCTAATGGGTTTATATTGGTGGATACTTAACAAACTCAAACCTTCGTACAATCAATACATCTAAAATAGTGACAAAATAAACCTTTGGACTGTGACTATGAAAGTAAACTTTGGATAGGTGGGTCCTAATGAGGTACAAAAAATGTAAATTAGGTTCTATGTCTATTGTCTTTGGATTACAAGGATCCTAACACACCATGAACACACACCATATGGAATCAAGACAAAACTACAACAAAAACAAATAACTGTACTAATTTTCTCCCACTATCACTGTGATTGTGATTTCAATAGTTATTGTGATTTCAGTAGCGATGCACGCACATAAGTGACTTTTCTACTTTTCTTTTCAAGATTTTCCTTATTTTTCAAATTTTTACAAAAAACATTGCTTGACAACTTTTCCTACATTCTAGCATCTTTTACATCTTGGTGCCTAAATACTTACAAATTGGGGGAATTATAAAAAATTGTCGAAAGTGACCTTAGAAATCAATATTAAGCCAACTCTAATTAAAATTCATCAAAAATACATAATTTCTTATTTGAGGCTAATCAAGACATACACACAACGAATAATTTTGATCACATTCCAATTGCAAATAACTAAGTTTCATGTACAAAGATATGCACACAATGAACAAATTGGATTAAATATCAACTTTCATATATATCAAAATGAACAGTAAAGGTGTACATATACAAAAATACAATAAATGTCAAGTCAATAATAGAGTTATAAAAAGGTGCCATGTTCCATGTCAAGGTCAACATATACAATATAAATGTTGAATATATACATAACTTTCTCCTTCAATTACCACAACTAGAGCTATATATCTCTATCGGTATCTATGACTATGGTGGACCATCAAAATTAAGCCTCTTCAAAGAAGTACATGACACTATAGGTTGATACACAAGGATAATTAAAATGTTGAGTCGTATATATTTTCTTAATATAACATCAAAATAACTAAATACAAGATTGTTAATTATTTACAGTTGAAATTTTGATTACCTCATCTCTTTATTCTGAACTTGGCAAAGGCTGAGGATCCGTGAGAAGTCCTGAAGGGAGTTGTAACATGTAAAAAACATTAATAAAATTTAATAAGATATATGTAAAAAAACATGAAATCAGTAAAAATGCAAGGACAAAAAAAATGCATACCAGAGGCTCATATGGATCTCCTATGCTGGTAGTATGAAAATTCATTGAAGCATAATTTATGATCATTTCCTATATGGTAAGTGATAAAATATTTATAGTCATACAGGAAGGAAGTAGGGTTTTCAAACAAGAAAGAAAGCAACCTAAAAGAAGTTAACAAGAGAGTTTCAAATCCATTGTGCACTCAGTGAAAAGGAGTTAAGAAGACAAGAATACCTCTTCCCTCTATTGTGTTGGGACCCATCTTTGACAAGTAGGAATTGTATAAAAATGGAATGGTAGAGAATCAGTGGGTGTTTCGAAGGGGCTTTTAATAGGTGAAAGATAATTAACACTTGAGTTAATTACCAAAATTTGTTAACAAACTGTAAAAAAATAAAAAATGAGTGTAATTACATATAAACAAATATGTTTAACATATGTAGAACAAATGCACACCACAACCTTAGATAGTTCCCATGTACTCATAGGAGGCATCATTGAATCTGAGGCAAGTATTACCATTTCATGTTTAAAAAATCATAACATATGTTATAACTTCATAAAAGGAATTAGAGATTTCTAACAAGAAAGAATGCAATCCAAAGTGAATATGAAGATGTTACCTCTTCCCTATCCTAAACCTCATCGATATTAGGTGCATTCATTAATTCCATAAACTCAATTTTTTTCTATATATAAAAATAAATAAATTAGGTGCATTTATCAATATCTACATATACATGTTTAATCTTAATATATTTCATATCCTAAACCTCAACGACATTAGGTGCATTCATTAATTTCATCAACCTCATTTGTTTCTATATATAGAACAAATAAATTAGGTGCATTTAACAGTATCTACATATACATGTTTAATCATATAATAAATTTCAACAAATGAATTTAAATTGTACTAAATTACCTTCTATTTTTTGGGTGTCTGAGAGGATTTATTTTTCAGAATTAGAGTGCTAGAGGATAGATTTATGAGATGAGATATCTACGAGGCAGGCAGAGTATACTAGCTGAAACAAAATTAACATAAGGGAAAATAACATATATAATACAAATCAAAGTAAAAAAATATCTAAATCCAAATGGCATCGCAAAGCTATCTAGCATAAAGTCAATGGCTGAAAGCGTGATATCATCAGCTTAGGACATCTCATCCCCTGATAAGCCTTATAAAACACCAAGTAATGATACATATATATTAAAAAATATATATTGAAACCAACGTATTATTATATTTTTAACACATTTACAAATCTTTACCTCACGTTTTAAAACTTCTCATGACCTTTGAGTCAACTGAAAAGTACATGGTGTACTCCTACCTCTTGTTGGTTGTTGCAATGCATATTATTTATATGTCACTTTAAATTGTTCTAAAAAATATTTACTTTTATTATATTTAGGTGATTAATTGATAACATGTTGAATAAATATGAATAAAAATACTTGTTTCTGATCGCGACATGATAAGATACTCATCATGTTATTAGTGACAGACATATCCTCTAGAGTGTAAGCATGATATCTACTCTCGAAACATGTACACGAATGGGATGTCAAACAATCTGGATTTGCATTAGTGTCTACACCATAAGATACCATCTGGTAGGCGACACACATATTCTCAATGGGATGGCCCATTCCAAATGATGCATCTGTAGATGATGGAGGTTTCATAGATGCTAGTCTATCCTCTGCTCCAAACTAAGCATGTGCCATGCTCAACAATCACATCAGACAATGATTCAATTTCCTAAAGAGACTATAACTCCATAGACTTCTTGATGGCTATTGGGATAGAGACATGAACAAAGGGATTAGGAGCTAGACACCTCCTATATTATGGTTCTACCACCCTATCCACCCTAGCTCTATCCTATGCAGAGCCTCTCCCTCTACCCTGGAACCGCTGGATGTCAAAGTAATTTTTCTTTTGGCCAATGATAAACTCACTATAAATATTTCTCAAAAAATACAATGATAGCCCCCAATTGTTACAAGGTGGTTGGTAAAATAGAATATACAACCTATCGCAAAAAATTTCTTTCATCCTAGCGTGAAAAAACCAATGTATAGGAAACTTGCTAGTAGTAGTAAGTAGGTCATTACTTGTTCTAAAATCGATGAAAAGAGAACATATGTTATCTTTAAGTATACCCTTTCTTTTCACCTCATCATATGATAACCCATCTATATAAAATGCACAACATCTATCCTTGCATGAACCTCATTTTGTGACCTCTCTACATACCTCATTCATGCTATTGGTCATTTTTTCTAGGGTTTTGCGAGGGATGAGTGGTGCTCCTGATTAGAGGACCTCAATCTATTCACTAATATAAAAAGTTGGGTAGTGTTTTGTGTCACTTGATTGATAAGATCATCTTGTGTAGCCTATACATGATCTACTAGAGGATGCAAAGGGTTTAGGGGTGGTGGTGGTTGTTCAGGAAGAAAATTTTGAGGATTTTTCATAGGTAGAGAAGTTCCTTGAGGGTTTTCTTGTTTATCATGTTCATTGTTTTCAGGGTTTTCTTTTGTTGGTTGTTCACGAGGATGTCTTTGTTGTTTCTTTCATTTTTGGGGATTGTTTGAAGAATCTGATATCAAATTAATAAAAAAAAACTTAAATCAATTTAAAAAATCTACTTCTATTAAAATGAAAATAAAAACAATCATAAAAATGAAGTCTTACCTGTTTGACAGGGTGACATTGTTTGAAATTTCTCTAAAAACTAATAAAATACAATTGTAAGAAGAACATACACAGGTACTGAGTTTTTGGCTTCACCTAAATCATTGTTTCAATATTTTTTCATTGAAAATGGCCAAACTCCGCAGCCTTCCAAAATATGTAATGGTTCTCATAACCCGTATGGGTTATGAGAAACTTTATTTTCCTCAAAACCCACACTAGTTTTGAGAAACATTTTGTTCCTCAAAACCCTTATGGGTTTTGAAGAACTTTTTCCTTTTTTTAATGCTTTCTATTAGACTCAGTATTACTAAGCCAATGATGATTTTGAATTTAAGGAACCCGACGAGGCTACAAAATATTTATGTTTTTTGCATGTGGCCACTTTTCTGATCAGCAACTTGGTGCACTTACCCATATGTAGAAATCAATAATCTAAGAGATAAATTAGAAGCACACATAACAATTATAAAAAATTCAAACTTCCAAGGTTAATGAATAAAAGGAGAAGACTACATATAGGAGACGAACCAAACAATCAATTAGTCATGTCAAGCTGCCTCCCACGAGCCTAGCGTACAGTTTTGAAATGGAATCGACAACTCCTAAATGATTACAAATTGTGTGAACAAGTATCAAAGAGACATGGATGACTAAGTAGGCTTAATAATCCTAAGTACAAATTAATTAAATAATTAAACTAACATCCCTCCTTAAGAATTACTTCAGAGGACAAGATAAAATATGAGTCCTGATTACTAGATTGGTGAGGTACCCATGTACAATGAAATCTCTTATAAAAGGAGAAACAAAGAAAACCCAGTGAAAACATAACCTCCATCCAAAAAGAGATAAGATGGAATGGCATATACAAGTGAAGGAGAGGAAGAGTGATAGATGGAGGACTCATGATACTGAAGGACTAATTCTACCATAATGTACAATATGTTCTCCCCATAGGAAAGAAGGTAGAAAAGATCATATGCCCCCCTAGGAAGATATAATGTGAAGAAATCCATGTAGTGTGTGTAGATGTCTGACACTGGATGCTAAATATGATCCATAAACATTGAACAACATTAATCTCCTTGGGAAGAAAAAATATCATAAATGTGTGGAAGATTACTTTGCATTCTAGATAGGAATATGTAGGAAGCAAGATGAATGTCTCTAAATGCTACACATAACCCAAAAAATGAAAATATGCCAATGATAATCAAACATATTCAAGCCAATGTTGACATGTGTTGGATCATGTACCATGAAAGATTCTAGAACAGGGACCATGGATGTATGGTCACATCTTGTCTAACAAGAATATAATATTGTGATAGATGTAGATAACTAAGTTGGATATTGAAACTCATGAACATCTACACAATCTGTCACGATAGTAGGTGATGTAGGCTAGGTAAGAGTAATGTTCAAAGATGACAGTATTTCAATGAAACTTCATGAAATTTATTACCAAATGTAATATATAAAATACGGGGGAGGAAGGAGGTTTGGAGGGATATGTAAGGTGTTGAAAGAGGATAAGGTAATTTGATTGTTAATTGTTTTTTGATTTGATTAAGTGTGTTGAATTCCTTAACCCTACTTTATACTTACTTAAATTTAATTGATTGTGTATTGCAATTGTGATTAGGGAGAAGATAAGATGTTCCTCTTTTATTCCCAAATGCACAAATGGGAGATCCAAGTTGATCAACCCAAAGGAAGGGCTAATGCATAAATGAATCAACTATTTGGAAAGGAGAATAACAAGAAGGGAATCTTAAATTATGTTAATTATATGTATAGATATGATATATGACAGTAATTGAAGAAATAGGAGAAATGCACTAACCTTGAAATATTGCAGATCAAAGAATGCTATTTTTGAGGTCTATAGACTATTTCTGGAAAACTAACAATTGATCCCCAAACCAGAATGCAGAGACGAACAAAACCTAGAAATCTTTTTCCGTTCCGATGTCATCTTATGAAAAAGTTCAACCTTGACCCACAAATGTCAACCCTGACCCAATAATATTGACCCTGACTTGCACAGGTCCAATAGAGAATTTGTTTGCGTCGTCCAAAAGAAAGCCGAAAAGGGTATCCAGATCTGGTCTGAAATATGTTCTTATGAACCAGTACCTACAAGAAAAAGAGGATTGTTTGTTGTGGGGTAGGGGTTTTCCTTAGTCATACCTGTTGGAAAGTGACATTGCAAGCAATTGTTATTTTGTCATTGATGTCAAACCTTTATTGGTGAGACTATTGCTATCCATTTGAGTACCATATCTATTGTTGATGAAGAAGATTTAACAAGAAGACCAAGTGAATGGTTGAGTTAAGGCAATTCAAAGGGTATCTGATCAGTTGGCACTCTGTCAAAGTAATTAGTTGTTTATCTTTCCAAGACAGTTTTTCTAGTTGGTCTGTGCCAAGCAAGTTTGGCTTGTGCTGAGTAAAGTTGCTTATGATGAGCAAAGTTTCTTGTCCCAAGTAAATTTTCTTGTGACGAGAAAAAAGTTGAACAATGCTGAGCACCATTGAAATTGCTGAGTGAAAACAGTAATGAAGGGCGACTTACAGAAGTTTGATTTTTGATGAGATTTGAGATCTCTGGCTGACTTAGTTGAATTTATTAGGACATGTAATGTTAATTAAAGATTGATCCACATCATTTAATGTATGGGTAACCATAATTAATGCATGGTTTCAAGATTTAATTAGAGACTACTTTGGAGAAGTAAATGTTATGCAAAGATGGAATGATTCGTTGGATCTGACCTAACCTAAGATCTATGATCTTGTTTAAGCAGAAAAAGATTTATCTGACCTAGACAGAGAGGTATATGATAACCTCAGGGGTTATTCATTATGTATGAAATTGGATGAATGTATGTGTATGCAAAAGGTTTGCATAGCTGATTTACTATTTAGCATGATCTAGCAGAGAACGCAAAAGGAAAAAGCAGAAAGTTGCATGTGTGATTGCTTGACAGATTTCCAAGCAGATCAAAAGATTGAAATGACAATGCAGGCTATCTAGTAATTTAACATTAGAGTTGTAATTGGATTTTAATTGCAAAGTAAGTTGTATGTACCAGATCACAAACTGCTGATACTTTCTTACCATTGAATCAGTTAAATCCTTTAACAAGGTTGACTTAACAGTCATTTTTATAAATCCTCTAACAAGGTGACATTCAGATTGGAATGTTCTAATTCCTCTAACAAGGCCACTCCTAATAGGGTGATTAAATCCTTTAACTAGGTCACACCTACCAGTGTGTTATTGTAACCTTTAACAGGGTTGGCTCCTCACAAGGCATCACTTCAGAAAAGTGAAAAATTGGTAGCATGTTACTAGTGGTTTTTCCCATATTGGATTTCCACGTTAAATAGTTGTGTCAAGTTGTGTGAATTCTTATGGTTTTCTTTACTGTTATGTTACTAAAAGATAATTTCAATTGATAGTAAACTACATGATTAAAGTTGTTGATTTATGCTACTGCTGCTAAGTAGATCTGAAGTACAGAAAGTTTTTATTTACTACATCTAGACCTGAGGATAACTGATTCACCCCTCCCCTGTGAGTTATTCTAAATTCATTCTAACAATTGGTATCAAAGCATTGGTCTCCTAAAAATAGTTTGAAGGTACTTGGAGCGAAAAGATAAAGATGTATAAGAAAGAGGTTGCCAAGCTGAACAAAGATAACTTCCCTGCATGGAAGAGTTTGATGAAACTACATTTGGATGGTATTAGAGATGATTCTAAGTGACTTATTGAACATGCCTATGTACCACCTATTGCTCCTCCCTCAGTTGTACAACTCAGAGAAAAGCATGAACACAATCAAACAATGTTGGAGATCGCCTCCTCAATAAGTTACTCAGAGTTTGATGATGTAAAGAACTGCACAAATGCAAAAGAGATGTGGGAAAAAATTGCAACTATCTATGGTGGAGACACAAATGTGTTGAGAGATAAATTAGAAATTCTAAGAGGTAAGTTTGATGAGATGAAAATGCAAGAAGGTAAAAATGTCATTCAGTACTATGGTAGAATAAAAGAAGTTGTAAATGCCATTAGAGGGGCTAATGGAACTATTGATGAGAACACCATTATGAGAAAGGTACTGATAACTTTACTTCTTTTATATGTTATTAGAGTTTTTGCAATTCAAGAATTGAGATGTACTCCTAACGATAATCTTAATTTGGAAAATCTGATAGGCAGACTCACTACATTTGAAATGTCAAATTATGATAACTATAATCCACAAGGGATTGATTCTACTTTTAGATCACAACTGGTTCTCAATAAATCTAAGAAAGGAAAAAAACATGTGGATAGTGATAGTGACACTTCTGATGATGATCTTGAAGGACTTGAAGCACTCATGGCAAAAAGACTATCCAGAGGAAAAGGAAAATACAGAGGTAAACTTCCTATTATTTTTTTTTCATGCAACAAAGTTGGTCATATAGCTTCTAGATGTCCTAACAAGAATGAAAAAGATGAAATAAGGGACAACAAATACAAGGAATACAAAGATAGAAAGGAAGACCGAGACTTTAGGAAATATAAGGACTATAAAGACAAAGGTAAGAAATCTGTTTATATTGCAGAAGAAACTTCTGACAATGACATTGATAATTCTGATGACAATGATATAGAAGTTTTTTATGTTGCAATGAAAGAAGATTCTGATGATCATGAGAAAACTACACTAATCTCTTATATGAGCAAAAATGATCACTAGATCATTAACAGTGGTTGTTCCCATCATATTACTGGTGACAAAGATAAGTTTGAAACCCTAAACCAATGTAAAGGAGGATATGTAAAATTTGGTAATGATTCACCATGTCTTATCAAAGGTAATGGATTGATTAATCTAACTGACAAAATTAGATGTGATGATGTGTATTGGGTTGATGATCTTAAATACAATTTTCTGAGTGTTGCATAGTTGAACAATTCTGGTTACAAAGTTGAATTCCATCACAGAAAGGCAAAGATCTATGACTCAACTGGAGAACTTGTTGGTAGTGGTGATCAGACCAAAGGTAACTTATTTTATCTAGATTTATCTGAAGAAACATGTTTGTTTGCACAATACAATGATGTTTGGTTATGGTATAAGAGGTTGTGTCATGTGAACTTTGATAACTTGGTAAGCATAAGTAAACTAAAAAAGGTTAGAGGGATACCTAAATTAAAGAAACCTGACAATGCTATGTGTAAGAAATGTCAACTTGGAAAGATGACTAAGTCTAGTTTCAATAGTAAAACATATGTATCAGAGGAAATTTTGGAATTGGTCCATACTGATCTCTATGGTCCCATTGGAGAAAGAAGCTATTGTGGTGCCAGATATTTTATTCTATTTGTTGATGATTATTCAAGAATGATGATTGTAATGTTCCTCAAGGAAAAATCTGATGCATTCCAGTTATTTAAATGGTACTTAGCTGAAGTTGAAAAGGAAACATGCAAAATTTTGAAATGCTTAAGATCTGACAAAGGTGGAGAGCTTATTTCTAATGAGTTTAATAGGTTTTGTAATGACAGAGGCATAAAGAGATAGATGTTTGCACCCAGGACTCCTCCACAAAATGGTATTGCTGAACGAAGGAACAGATCTATTATGGACTATGCAAGAACACTAATGATGGAGAAAAATGTTGCACAGAAGTATTGGAAAGAAGCTATAAGTACTATAGTCTATACACTGAATAGAGTTCAAGTCAAGAATGGTACAAATGCTATGCCTTATGAACTTTGGTATGGTTATGCACCTAGTGTAAAGTATTTTAAAGTCTTTGGAAGCAAATGTTTTATACTGAAAGACAACAGAAATGGAAAACTAGATGCTAAAGGTGAAGAAGGTATATTCCTTGGTTATTCAACCAAAAGCAAAGCATAGAATTGTCTGAATTCTAATACTAAAAAAATTGTTGAAAGTGCAAATGTAAGAATTGATGAGTTTGCAAAAAGAAATGAAGCTGAAACTACACAAGAACCTGAAAGCTACAAATCATTCATATATCTGGATGAGGAAGATTCTAATTCACTAACTGAGATTACTGATGAACAATAGCATGCACTTGCCGAGTCACAAAGTGGAGTTTCCAAGCAATTGGAAGTGAGTGTCGAGCTATCTGATGGAGATGCCGAGTCACAGAATCAACCAGAATTGAATACGGAAAATGAACCTAAAGCAAGGACTGAGCCTACCCTAGCAATATATGTGAGAAGGAATCATAATTATGATCAGATCATTGGGTCAAAGGATTCTGTTGTTATGACAAGAAGTAAGTTGAAAAATAACACATGTCTATTATGTGAATTTGAGCCCAAAATAGTGAAAGATGCTTTATAAAATGAAGATTTGATACAAGCAATGAATGAGGAAATTGAACAGATTTAGAAGAAAAAAACTTGGACACTTGTACCTAGGCCAAAGGATAAAAATGTAATTAGCAAAAAATGGGTGTTCAGGAACAAACTAAATGAATGTTGATAAGTGACAAGAAACAAAGCTAGACTGGTATGCAAGGGTTATGCACAGGAGGAAGGAATTGACTATGGTGAAACCTTCACCCCAGTTGCAAGATTTGAAGGTGTCAGAACCTTACTTGCATATGCAGCCTACAAAGGATTTAAATTTTATCAGATGGATGTGAAATCTACATTTCTCAATGGAATCTTGGAAGAAGTATATATTGAGAAAGCTGGTGGCTTTTTAGACCCAAACAACAGGGATATGGCTTACAGATTGCACAAAGCATTATATGGATTAAAGAAAGTGCTAAGAGCATGGTATGAAAGATTGCACAATTATCTGATCAAGATTGGATTTGCAAGAACCAATGACAACATCAACATGTACTTGAAGATAGAGCAAAGCAAAGGTACATTATTAGCTGAAATTTTTGTAGATGACATCATATTTAGTGGACAAGATGTATTATGTCAAAAATTTGCAACAGAGATGCAAACTGAGTTTGAGATGTCTATGTTTGGTGAAATAAAAAATTTTGTTGGCTTACAAATTTATCAAATGAAGAATGGTATCTATATCACTCAATCTAAATATATCAAAGAGATACTAAAAAATTTTGGAATGGAAGAATCCAAACCAGTGAGTACACCCATGGCTACTAGACAGAAGCCGACAAAAGATGATGACACAAAAGAAGTGAACCAAACACTCTACAGGTCAATGGTTGGAAAACTATAGTATGTTGTTCATAGCAGACCTGATATTGCCCTAGTTGTTGGGATTGTAGCAATATTTTCTGCTAATCCTAAGGAAACTCACATGATGGAAGTTAAAAGAATTTTGAGATATTTGAAAGGAACTGAGGACTATGGTCTATACTACAAAAAGAATGACAACTTTGAACTCAGAGTTTACATTGATTCTGACTGGGCTAGAAATGTTGATGAAAAGAAAAGCAATACTAGTGGAGCATTTCTTTTAGGAAATAAATTGATCTCCTGGACAAGCAAGAAATAGAACTGCACCTGACAATCTACAGTAGAAGTTGAGTATGTGGCAGCAGCAGTTAACTATTCTATGGTTGAAGATATTACTAAAAGGTATGAAGGAAGAAATCACTAATCCAATTGTCATATATTGTGATAACAAAAGTGCTATTAATATTTCTAAAAATCATGTTATTCACTTTAAGACAAAGCATATAGCTATCAAATATCACTACTTGAGGGAGCTAGTTTAGAGTAAAGAAGTTAGATTAGATTATGTGAACACTAAAGAACAATTAGTAGACATATTCACAAAAGCACTACCCAAGGATGCTCATGAGTATCTATGAGGTAAATTTGGGGTGATTCCCCTAACTGAGGATAATTAAGTTCTGTATGGTAATGTTGCATCAAATATTTCATTCAGAAAATCTGACACATTGATGCACAGTAAGTCACACTTTAGGATGCTGGCTAAAGTTGTGAAGATGAAAAAGGATAGAAAAGAAAAATCAGTCATACTGAAGATGACAGGATCAGCATGATACTGAAGATCTACATCATAAAGATATTTACGTCTTTGGCATTGCTGTCAAACAGGGAGAGATTACCTATAAAGATGAAGAAGTGAAGGGAGATATTGTCGAGAAAGAGAGATTAAAAAAAGGGAAAGATTACATAGAGGTAGAAGTTAGTATTGAAAACATTGAAGTGATTATCTACTCAGAGGGAGTCTATAGATGATTAGACACAGATGATTACAGTGTGATTACAGACATAGAGGGAGAAATGTTTTAAAGATAAGAATCAGAATGAAGCTAAAGACATTAATGAAGATTTGTTCATATCAAGGAACATAGGTGAACTTTTGGATTGGTTGGTAACTATGTTTTAATATTTTGTGTTTCCATCAATGCCAAAGAGGGAGATTGTTGCAAAGTGACATTGCAAGCAATTGTTATTTTGTCATTGATGTCAAACCTTTACTAGTGAGACTATTGCTATCTATTTTAGTAACATATATATTGTTGATGAAGAAGATTTAACAAGAATACCAAGTGAATGGTTGAGTTAAGGAAATCCAAAGGGTATCTAATCAGTTGGCACTCTGGCAAAGTAATTAGTTGTTTATCTTTCAAAGACAATTTTTCTAGTTGTTCTGTTCTGAGTAAGTTTGGCTTGTGTCAAGTAAAGTTGCTTATGATGAGAAAAGTTGCTTGTGCCAAGTAAAGTTTCTTGTGACGAGAAACAATTTTCTCAATGCCAAGCACCATTGAAATTGCTAAGTGAAAATAGTAATGAAGGCTGACTTACATAAGTTTGATTATTGATGAGATTTGAGATATTTGGCCGACTTAGTTGATTTTATTGGGACATGTAATGTTAATTAAAGATTGATCCATGTAATTTAATGTATAAGTAACCATAACTAATGCACGGTTTCAATATTTAATTAGAGACTACTTTGGAGAAGTAAATGTTATGCAAAGATGGAATGATTCGTTGGATCTGACCTAACCTAAGATCTACGATCTTGTTTAAGCGAAAAAATATTTATCTGACCTAGAAAAAGAGGTATATGATAACCTCAGGGGTTATTCATTATGTATGAAAGTGTATGAATGTATGTGTATGCAAAAGGTTTGCATAGTTGATTTACTGTTTAGCATGATCTAGCAGAGAAGGCAAAAGGCAGAAGTAGAAAGTTGCGTGTGTGTTTGCTTGACAGATTTCCAAGCAGATTAAAAGATTGAAATGACAATGAAAGCTATCCAGTAAGTTAACATCAGAGATGTAATTGGATCTAAATTGAAAAGTAAGTTGTATATACTAGATTACAAACTGTTGATTACTTTCTTACCATTGAATCAGTTATAGCCTTTAACAAGGTTGACTTAACAGTCATTTGTATAAATCCTCTAACAAGGTGACATTCAGATTGGAATGTTCTAAGTCCTCTAACAAGGCCACTCCTAACAGGGTGATTAAATCCTTTAATCAGGTCAGACCTAGCAGTGTGTTATTGTAACCTTTAACAGGGTTGGCTCCTCATAGGGCATCACTTCAGAAGAGTGAAAACTTGGTAGCATGTTACTAGTGGTTTTTCCCATATTAGGTTTCCACGTTGAATACTATTGTCAACTTGTGTGAATGCTTATGGTTTTATTTACTGTTATGTTACTACAAGCTAATTTCAATTCATAGTAAACTATATGATTAAATTTGTTTACTTATGCACTACTACTGAGTAGATCTGAAGTACAGAAAGTTTTTATTTACTACATCTAGACTTGAGGATAACTGATTCGCCCCTCCCCTCTCAGTTATTCTAAATTCATTCTAACAAAACCCCAATTTAGGAATTAACCTTGAAATCAATAAAGTACAAAATGCTAGCAGGTAGTAGAATTGAATCTAAGAATGAAGCTATGATATTCAATAGATATGTAATTGAAATTCAAATGTATGCAAGTATGTAAGTATGAAAGCATGCAATTTAGAAACCATAAATCGCCATGATTGTATGCTTGAAATCCACTTTGAAGAGATGATGAAAGAGTCTTGAGGATGCATGAAGGATCTTGAAGGAAGATCACACTACCATGATGGCTAGATCTAGGGTTTGAATGATGAATCTTGAATGTTTTGCACCTAATCCCTTCAAAGGTTTGAGAGCTTGAATCCTTGATCTTCAATGGAGAACTTGAATTCTTGAGAAGAAGACTTGAACACCTTGAAATTTTGGAGATATGTAGAACAATGGATGCTTGAACTTTTTGCTTCTTGACAAAATCTTTCTTAGAGCTTTTTCTCACTTATAAGGCTTAGACCAAATGAGAGAGAGAGAGAGAGAGAGAGAGAGAGAGCTTCCTTTTATATGAAACTAGGGCACAATATTATGAGGATGATAACATAGGATAATTAAATTCCAATTAGACCCATGCCCCTAGAAAAGGTCCTATATTAAATATAATTTAGGAATCAACACTTCAGAACCTGAAACAGCCGAGCCAGAAGTGGGAAAACTAAATTTTGGATGACCCCCGACAGTCGACAAGTTTCCAACTTTGAAAAGGGGACCCTGGTCAGGGTTGAGGTCAACCCTGACCTAGGTCAGGGTCAAGGTAGACCCTGACCTAGGTCAAGGTCAAGGTTGACCTTGACCCTGGGAGCCAGAACCCCTAGAAAATATGCCAAGTTGGGTAGGAGGTGCCTGGAGAGGCCTAATCAGGGTCCTAAACAGGCACAGAAGTAGGAAATGATGCAAAAATAGGAGGATGATATGATGGAGGTCAAAAACCTCCCCTAAGAAGGGATAAAAACTCTTAACATGGAAGTACTTTCATTTTAAGATGATACATTAAGCCCCCACTTTAGCGGGAGTTCAGAAATTGAATGTGCTCACAGTAAAGTTAGAGGAAAAAGATCCTAGTAAATTGCAACGAGGTAGAATATCACTAAGTCACAGATATGAGCCCCCAAACTAGAGGTTCTAACTCAACATACATACATAAAGATATAAAAATAAAGAGCAATCAATCATAGAAAACATACATGACTACATAAGTAAGACAAGAACAACACCATAGATAACATATCTTCATGATCTAATCCTACTAGCATGAAAGTGAAAGAGAGAAGAGAAAGTGATTACCTCACCTAGTAAGATTCCCACCTTACTATGAATCACCACCGAGGGAGAGCCCAACAGGTTCACCCAAAAACTGTGCTTGTAATTGTAAATCTGTCTTCTGACGGCTTTTGAAAAATATCCATAAATCAACATTCTTGTATCACTATGAAATATAAAATGCGTGTCCATTCAGGATTTAGAAACTTATGTGTGTTAACTTTCAAGTATTTAGCATATTGTAAAAATAAAAAGGGTCTGTATCTCTTCAAGATTTAGCTACTTATGTGCATTACCTTCCAAGAATTTAGCAAACATAAAAAGTAAAAATGTGTGTCTCTTCAGGATTTAGCAACTTTGTGTGTGTTACCTTCCAATGATTTAGAAAACATAAAATGTAAAAATATGTGTCTCTTCAAGATTTAGCAACTTGTGTGCATTACCTTCCAAGTATTTAGCAAACATAAAAAGTAAAAATGCGTGTCTCTTCAGGATTTAGCAACTTGTGTGTGTTACCTTCCAAGGATTTAGCATACTGTAAAATGTAAATAAATGTAAATTATAGTACAAGGGAGACCCTATATATACCCCCCTCCTTATCATGGCTACCTACTAGAAAAGATAAGGAAGAGGAAGAGGATACCTACTTCACAAGGTAAGGAGATATCTCACTTTACAACAATGTACACCATATTCTTAGTGAAGAGTATTGACCCTTACATCCAAGAACATAGATAATCATGAAATGGATATGTCACTTATGGAAAAAAGGATCCTCAAAGAGGAAGAGATCTTATCAACAAGAGCCCTACTAGAGAGGATTCCTTAGGATAAAATTTCATCTTAAAAAATGCAAGAGGGAGTCAAGATTCAACCATCAAGCTCCTTGCAATGAAGAGGATGAGGAATCTTGGAATGAAGGATAACAAACTATAACCAAAGAGAAAGGGAAAGAGTTTATAAAGAACATAATTTTGAAAATGAAGAAGAGGTAATGACCTAGGACAATCACCTCTCAAATAAGGGGGTATCAATGGTCAAAACATAGATCTTTATAAGGAAAATAATGTTTGCAACATAAAAAAATGGCACTAAGCTAAGGAAAGTATATCCTAAGATAGAGGTAGAAGGATAAAATACCTTGCCCCCCAGGGATGACGGAAAAGGATATATCAAATTATATCAAAGTTATAAAAATAAGAGATATCTTTACAAAATAGATGTCCTAGAAAGAATATCATGAGTGTAGTAAGTTATAAGGATAGAATGCAGAAAGAATAACCAATTATACTCAAAACAACATTCATGCTAAGAGTATAATGGGTCATATAATATTGGAAGAAAATACCTCTTGCCCCCCAATTTAAGAGACAAGAGGAAAAACATAGTCTAACTTGTAGAAGAATGAGGGGAATGCCCTATGTCAAAATTATGAAGAAATTGTAATACCGCTCAGGAATAAGATATAATTCCACGAGAAGCTCTATCTCTAACATGTAATTTTAAATGCACACAATTAGAAAGTAAATTTTTATTACTATTATGTGTTATGCCCTGCATCCCCATCCCTACATTTTGTGTGCAAAATGTTGGGTCCCCCTTTTTCTTTTTTGTTTGTTTTTTTCTTGCGGCTTTGCCTTTCTTTCTTTTCCCTTTTTTTTTTCTTTCTCTAGGGTTTTCTTCCCTGGTGTGGTGCTTTGTTTGTTTGGTTTTCATCTCTGGGACTCCGGTCCCAGAGGTTGTTCTGGATTTGGAAATAGACTCTAGACTCTGGCATTCTTCGCTACGATGTTCTTAAGGATATCATCGCGAGGAATCCCTAGGCCCAGAGTCCAGAGGTTTGCTTGTCCAGAGATTTCTAGGAGGAGGAGGATTACCTTTTTACCATGGGTATAAATAGAACTTATCTGTCACTTTCACATTTACCGTGATTAAAACCTTCAAGCACTCAGAGTGATTAACAGAGCAATTTCAAAGTGATTAATAGAGCGATTTGCAGAGAATTAGTAATAATCAGCGCTTAACATTTCCAGTCACTTTCAGGCAGTTGTGAGTGCTTCATGGTGGTGATTCTAACCGTTTGACAACTTGAGCTATTGTAGAGCTCCTACGATAGCTCTTCCCTTTCCTCCACCTTCTGCATTCTCAGGTTGGTGTTTCCATTTTCTACCTCTCTGGTTTTCCTCTGTTTCATTTGGTTTTGTTTGTCTTGTCTATTTTGTCATTTTTCCATTTGGTCTATTTGCTATTTTCTGGTTCTGTCGCCCATTGGTGGGTCAGCTCTGCTAGAGGGTTGTCCGCCCTCTATGCAGAAGTGGTTGGTCTATAAAGTGTGTAAATAATTGTATATATGCAATGCCTTGTCTGGTTTTCCCGTGAACATTGATCCGCGTTGTATATTTTATGTATATGCATGTATATTTATGTATAGTCTTTGTATATCCATCTATTTCTATATATATATCCTTTAGCCTTCATGTATATCCTTCCAGGTGGCTTGGAAAGCTGGTCAAGTCACCTATGTCTGTGGTTTTCCACCCATGAACTTGCTTTAGGGAAGAAAACCACCTGTTTGAAACTTGGCTCTCGACTAGTTTCAAACAGGCAGTTTTCTCTCTCTTCCATGAATTCTGTCAGAACCTCATTTATGTCCCATGCACACAATCAATTCCAGCCAAGTGGCTTTCACTTTTCATGCATTCGAATAGTTGGCTCCGCCATCATTGCCATAACTTCCATTTAATACCTACGCACGTGGCGCTCACCTGGGCTTGATGACTTGCCTTCTACACATCCCCACCAATGGTTACTTCTTTAGGCTTTGGGTCTCCTATAATCATCCATCCTATGTCTTTACCAAGTGTGATAAAACCTCCAAACCCAGATGTTGAATGAAAATCTATATGATGTGTTTGTTTTTTGGTTATTTTAAATAAAACTAAATTTTCTAGAAAAGCGAGCATCATGGTGGTAAGATCTCTGGACCCTGATATTTTTATTTCAATTAATGCATTCTGATGGTCGCTTTGTCTCACAGGTTCCCATAGTTCATTCCTCAAACATGTCTGAAGCATCAACATCTTCTCCACCCAGAAGTCTGGAGCTACCTTCCGCAGTAGAAACCAGGGCTGCAGTAAAATTTAAGATGGAGAAGGCCCTGAAGAAGATGCCTCTGACAATGAAATTTTTGCAAGACAATGTCATCATGGGCTCAAAGACTGAGTCCAAGGTCAAGCTGATAACCAACACCAGCGTCGGAATGTGGCCGAAGATGCAGGCCTTGGTAAAAATAATCCATATCTAGCGACAGGCTAGAGATCAATTAGCAATCAATGTCAGGAACTCTGGAGTCCTCAGGGTGGCTTATTTCCCGTGCTTTGTGCAATCTCTGGAGCTTATTTTAACACTGGCCACCAACTACAATTCTTCTGTTCGGGCCGTAATGCTCACGGCCGCAGAACCAATGGGATACCCCACTCCTCTGGTGTCCCTCAACCCAGTCACATTCTAGGAAAACCTGGGAATCCCACAATTCACCAAGGCGTCAGTCATTACAAGGACTGATGCCTTGAACCAGTTCACATAGCTAGAGGATGCCGCCCAGGTATACATGAATACCCATTGGCTCAAGGCCCCAAAGAGGGACCCAAAAAGAATGAAGATAGAAATTCCCCGCTCAGAACTCAAGGAGAGCATCCAGATGGGGATGATAGCATTGGCCCGGGTCTTTGGGCAGCCCTCCGCCCAAGAGTTTTCTCAATGGATGTATTATTTCCTCCTCGGTATCTCCACCAAGGGAGGATACTTCGACTGGGCGACCATAATTTCCAACTACGTTGACTCCCAGTTCCAGCAGCTGAACAAGAAGAAGAAATTCTACATGTCTTCCTATGTTTTTTGGGCCCTAGCACAACAGAGGCCCCACGCCCACGGCCTACTCACAGACGGCGTGCTTGGGATTGGCCCAGGACAAAAATACCATGGGACCATTTCCCACAAGTTCAATGGGAGGCTATCTTCCCCAGTTTCTGTCGAGTGAATGACGTGTTCATTTACTACCATCTACTTACACCCACTCAGGATACTGGATACCACCTGTCCTCAGAGGTGATGAACTTGGTCCATAGTTATAGATATTATTATATTCAATTCCAACAACACACCTACATTTGGGTCACCGGCTTCTCTGGGAAACCCTACTTGTTGCCCAAACACTGTGGGGACAAGATCATGCTGTTGCAGTATTGCAGGCAAATAATGGAGGTGCACGCCCTCTTTGCCCTCAAAAAGATCTCCAACATCCCATTCTAAATCACCTATGAGAACTACACATGCAGTCTAGCCATTGCAAAGCAAGCAGACAATGAGCTGAAAAGTTACAACTTACAAGAATTTTATCTGGCGTGGAAAATTTTTGATCCGCATGGCAGGATTGCAACGACACTGCCCCGAGCTTCAGAGCCCCACCATATACACATGGAGGACTTCTAGTTAGATTGCCAAGATGATGTGGAGGTGTGAAGCAGGTACTATGTCAAAATGACGGTCGGCATGATGTAAAAATTAAAGGTCTGAAGGTTCCCCCCAGACTTCTCAGATGCCGCCCCCACTGCCGATCCCCAGTACAAGGAAAAGGGGATCAAAAAAGGCTCTTCCACTAGTAAACTGGGCCACCCAGGAAGGGCCCACAATTGAAGACTTCACTAGAGAGGTGGTCGAGCGAAGCCACGCCTATTTTAAGAAGGTGTACCCTGGAAGTACCCACCGAGAAGCCCAACCGGTGCCAAAATTAACTCCACCACTGGTACCAAAGATGACTCCGGGGGCCGGGACTTCTTCGTATGGAGCAGAAAAAGGAAAAGGAATAGACACGACCCCTCCTGCACAAGAAGTCCCCATCAAAGAGCAAATAAAACAATCAGTGGTAGCCTCCCAGCAGATGAGGGAGCAATTAATAATATGGCTGGCCACCCCACCACTTATGACCGGGCCACTTCATCCCTCCTCCTCCCCGTCATTAGTAGCCTTAATGGTAAAGGCAACGGGGGTGGATCCCCTAGAGGCGGTGGCAATAAGAGATGCGGGGCCACCTCTGGTTACCTAGAGAAAGAAAAAGCTCAGCAAAAAGCCCAAGGCAGAGCCGAAGCAGGGGACATCCCAACCCCAACAAGTGGAAATCATTTCTTCTAGTTCCCCAGAGCTGGAGAAGGAAACAAAGCTTGCACAAGTCCCAAACAGTCCCCCTTCGGAAGAGAAATTTGATAATGTATTTGCAACCGACGAGTTTGGAAACTTGCAGGGGGACAATACACAAACGGAGACATAGGTCCCGCGGAGGCTGCAGAGCAAGAAGATATCAAATAAGAACCTGCACAGAGACAAGAGCAGCAAGTAGAAGAGAAAGAGCCAGAGCAGGAGATTGCCTCCAGGGCTCAACCGATGCAAGGTCTGGGAGTGGACCAATAAAAACAAGGTGAAAAAATGGCATCTACTGGGGGAACCGAACCTTTAGTAATAATAGTAACCCCAGTCGCCACTTTCCAAGGGCCACTCCCGGGAGCAACTTTTGGATAGGTGATCACAGCGGCCCAAACTCTAAATCTTGGCCCAACACCTCCCCTACTGCCAAAAGAGGCGCCAATAGAAGAAGAGGCCCCGATAGAAGAAGAAGAACAACAGGAAGAGCAGCTCGAAGAAGAAATCTCTGAGGAAGCCTATTAGAGTCCAAACCTAGTAATAGACACAGAGGACAAGGCTCAGGAGATGGAGGTTGAAGAGAATGTTTCTACAGAATAAGTTGAGGCAGGGAGAGGGACAGATGAGGTCCATGACACTGAGGGACAGCAGCCGCAGGAGACTAGGGAAGAATTAAGAAAACAAATGATGGTAGGAAGGCCACCCCTACCACCTCAATGGCTGATAGAGAGTAGGAAAAGAAAAGCTTAGTCTACTCCCATGACTCCTCTCTCCCTGGCTAAAATGATGGCCCAAGTTTAGGCCCCGCCAAAGGCAAAGAAAGCCTGGACAGTTCATACCCTTCGAACTAGGCCGGGCGGAGAAACAGTTGCCATTGTGGCAACACCTTTCCTAGACGCTAATGAAACAACTGCAGATCCTAGAGACTATAATGTTACGGAGGTATCACTAGGTAATAGGGGAAAGCAAGGAGAGGTATACTTTCTAAAGGAGGTAGCAAGGGCAGTGGAAGCCTGATATTAAAAGGAAGCCTAGAGGCTCAAAGCAGAAAAGGAAAATAATGCAAACCTTATGGGGTTGGTTACTGAGCTGGCTCGACCCATCAAGGTCACTCCTCTGGACACCTCCACCTCTAAAGATCTACCATAGAGTGACATAGACTCTCTGCGAGTAAAGAAGAAGAAAGCCCAGGCAGTGGATAAGTGGGTCTCCCTACAGATAGGAAACACCCAGTGTTTCCTGGTGTCCACCCTCCTAGATTTATACATGGCCCAACAGGTCATTCACTAGGTGGAGACTCTTATTGACCTGTGGGAGGGTGATGCCAAGAATTACCAGGCATGGAAGGTGGAGCTCGAAGAACTCCTTACCCTGGGAGAAGATATGATTTCTGAGTCTAGAATTTTGGGTGATGAATTATTTGATTTTTTGAGAACCCAACACTCCAGACTTGACCTCACATTGGAGGTAATCAAGCAAATGGTAGGGTCCCTACAAGATAAGGTAAATGTTGTGAAGTATTCTTTCAATTTATATAAGTCTTTTGTAATAAAGACTTCCGGGGCTGATCCCCTTAGCACAGATACATATACCCCCAAAGATTCAGTCTTGGGGAGTTTTGATAAAATAATGAAATCCCAATATCAATCTCTAGAGGGGATAGATGGGCCCCAGATGGCCAAGTTAACTCGCATGATGCTTAGTGTTCATGATGCAGCAAGAATGGTTGATGAGTTTAAAGAGAATGTTCCGGACCTAGGGAAACAAATTGAAGTGGCCAAGTACCGAAGGGCCAGCATAAAAGATGTAGATGAGGATGGCATTTCCTGCCTCCTCCAGGCTTTCAACGATAACAAGAAACCTTGAGCTTTCTCCAGAGGTCAGGGAGAATTTGAGTGTCGAGTATTCTTTATTCTTTTGGGGATATAAGTTCCCAGATCCCAGAGTCTCAGATCCAAAATTTTGTATTCTTTCAAGTGATCCATGTCCCGGTCCCTGAGGCTGAATGGTCACTTTCAGAAGCGGTTAATAAAAGCTGTCAGAAGGTGGTTGGCTACATCAATGAGGCATCAAATTAACAGTTGGTTCTGGTAGGATGGTCTTCTTGAGGCACTGCTCAGAGGTACACCTAGCACATTAGAGATAGTGTGCAGCATTTCCCATTTATGACATGTGTAGCCTCGGTCCCCGGGGGACCTACTTTCTTCCTTCTCCTTCTTGGCTCTTTTCTCGAGGCCAATTCTTCCAATGTATGTTCTTGTCTTATTCTTCTGACATGGAAGACCTATTCTGTGTCAAGGTCTTTTGTAGGGTGGCGCAGGTAGTATCGGCCCCTGGATATTGTATTTTATTGAAACATAATGTAAAATAGGGTTAGGGTTAGGAGAGATTTGTATAAATAGATAGACCAGCCCATTTCCAAGGGTCAATGAAATTGATGATTTTTTTGTCCATAGTAATAGAAAAGTAATTTCTCATTCTAAGTTACAAAGCTCAATTCTCCATTGTTATGTTTCAATAGTTAAATGCTCCCCTGGAGCCACCATTGTATCACACACTAGTCTTTGCTGGAAGAGATATTAATAAAGAAGGAAAAATTCTTTGTAATGATGTTGTGGGCATTCCTGCTTCTGAGTTAATGGTATTTCATGTTTTTGTTAGAATAATGATATATTTGGCATCAGTGAATGCACTTAATGAAAACACTTATTCGATTTTGAAAGCTTACTGAGCTCATCACTCAGTCCACAGCCTATACCGAGCATTCAGTAAAGCTCACCGATCAAACAGTTCAAACTGAGCAGTAAGGCAATCACCGAGTATATGAGAAGAACAACAGTTACCGAGCAGACGGTAGTCACCGAGCTTCACTTTAACTACCGAGTCACCAGTGGTTACCGAGTGACAATATATCTAACGAGTCACCACAGCTACCGAGTTCCAAGCTACACTTTGGGACTAGTATGGACCAAGCTTCTACTCTTACCGAGAGCATGACGATGCCGATTATTGTAGTGGATGTCGAGTATCAAAAGATCACCGAGCCAGCTTGAGGAACCAAGCTTCTACCGACTCAGAAATATTTTGTTCACCTATGTAAGGCCGACTTAAAAATAAGTTTATGTTATTAATTTGTATGAGGCTGACCTTATGACATGTAAATTGTAATTATGGATGGTATATATATGTAATGTATTGTACCATTTGATGAATGGAGTAATGTGTAAGCATGGATATGCGAAATTAGAAAAAGCAGAGCATAGACTGCAATAAGGCAGCAGAGCAGAGCATTTTCACCGAGTTAGTAAAGGAGAAGAATTGACATATCTATCACAACAAGTGATCAGCAATCAAAGGATCTTATCAGCAATTAAGTTGTAAGTCAAGATCTACTGTTTCATCCTAATAGTTGAATCAGTTTTGTAAATCCTTTTACCGGGTAGACTTAACAGTCTTTTGTAAATCT
>MU227713.1:6774404-6789979 GCA_018584345.1 Thuja plicata | reverse complement strand
CGGGTAGACTTAACAGTCTTTTGTAAATCTCTTAACCGAGTGCATACTTCATTGTATGTTTGTAAATCCTCTAACAAGGTGGACCTAGCAGTCCTAATTGCTTTTAACAGGGCAGATCATCAGAAATTATCATTGTAAGCCTTAACCGGCCAACTTTATACTGCAGTACCAAAGTTTTGTGGGTACCATCCCCACCCCAGTTTTACTTTCTATTTGGAAGGTTTCTGGGTTACCAATCTTTGTGTTATGTGTTATGAATGATTANATTTTCATGCTTGCAGTAGATTAGATGAATGAATGGTTAGAGAATATAAAAGTGCAGAAATGTTTCAAAGTTTTAAGTGTTACTGATTCACCCCTCCCCTCTCAGTAACTTGGTTAGTCCTGAATATTTCTAACAGTTTTATGTTCCTTATGTCTTCTACTCTCATATGTTAAAATAGATTAACGACCTATTTTCCCTTGCTACTGATGAAGTTCTAACTGATGGTTATATATTTCTTCAGTATTTAGTGTAGTATGTCAGAGTATTATTGATGTTCTGAATGTTTAAACATGACTATAGTTAGATGAAGTGTTCCTAACCCTGCAGGATCTTTTTCATTTTATTTGCTATGTGTAGAATGCTAGGGGAAACCTTACTTTATTGAATCTCTGATGGTAATGAGTTGAAGAAACCAGCTATCCCCCTCAAAAATAGTCACTTCTCCCAACCGAGCTCCACACCATTGTGACCCGACACCCAGGTGCTTGAAGGCCTGGGAAATATAAATTCCCCAGACAACCTTTGTAGGCAGAGTTGGCCAGTATCCCTGGAACCTGGTGACAACTTATGACTATTGGCAGACCCAGTCAGCAAAACTCCATCAACAGAAACTGGCAATAGATGGAGGGCATGAACTCATCCCCCTCCCAAGATTTTAATTTTACACCTCCTGAGGGTTCCCCGAGTTATAGTTTTAAGAGACAAGCCTTCAGCAGGATTGGGTCTTTCTCCCCAGCAAAATTTGAAAGAGTCCTTAGGTCTACCCTGAACCCCGGAAGGTTTGTCGAACTTGAGCCTCCTGCTCGAAATAAGTGGACTTCAAAATTCATACCAGCCACTATTGTCTGGGGGTCTAGCATACCTCAGAATACTCAAACTTCTCAAGCAATCCTAGGAACCAGTGCCCAAACTACCCAAGAGATAGTTCCCCTGATGGCCGCGTATTTCAGAAACACTGGGTCCCCAATGGTATCTTTTTTGGGTGCAATCAACGACTTACCCTCTCACCCGGAGAAGATTTTCCCATGATATGAGAACTTGGGCTTACGGACCACGGAAGAACACTTACAGGCATACAAAGATGCCATGAATTGACAACGGATCCAATATGAAGATGTTGTGACTCAAATGTTTCCCTTGTCTTTAGGGCAAGGTGAGTTGAACTACTACATTAACCTTCCTGCCTACTCCATAAACAGTTGGCAGGATATGGAGGATGCCTTCCTGGCTGCCTTTCACGTACATGTGGACCCAGCCTGGTCCCATAGCTAGTTCATCTCTATCAGAAAGGAACCCAATGAACCTCTTGCAACATTCAACCATAGGTTCTAGCACACTCTGAAGCGGTGCACGGGCCCCTTAATTCCATCTCCAGAAGTAACCATACAAACCTATCTAAACACGATGGACCCTTTTTTTGCCACTCTCCTTTGGAGAACAACAACCGCGGGCGACCAGGACACCTTGGCAAAAGTCTATAACCTAGCCTTAGAAATGTCCCATGGTCTCAACAAATCCTTGGGTAGTATTGGGAAGAGTACACCCTTCAACATGATCCCCGGCGGAACTACGTATGCCGGGGGATACAACCCCAATCTGGCAATAGGTGCCCCCTTGATGGCGATGAATCCTCCACCACCCCTGATAGACCAACAAACATGATATGTTTACCTAACTTAGACCCATATGGTTCCAGGTCTGGAAGCCTTCCCCTGGAATCACCCGCAGCAGGCACAACAGTCTCAGACACAACCGTCCAGAGTGCCCTTCTTTTAGTAGTCTGCAATTGGAGGATTGCCGCCCTCGACTCCAACTAATAATGTTGCCTTCCCAGGAAGCCAACAACAAAAAAAACTGCCACACTATGATGCCAACACTCAGTTGATCGCCAAGGTCAAATCCCTTCGGTGAATGTTGTCTACCTTAACAGTGGACATGGGCCAACTGAAGGCGGGGTCCTACGCGCCCCAAAATTTGAATTCCCAGAGGGGAAACATTTTCTCTGGCCAACGAAAAAACAACACCGGAGGAGGAATCTTTAACAATGGGTTTAGGCCCAATCAACAGCAATGGAATAATAACGCGAACACCAGAGGCCCACCTCTGAACAAAAATGCCAACCAAAATGGTGTTGGACCATCACATTTCACACTAGTTGCAGACTTCCAGCCCATGACTAATTGGTGTAGATTGCACGATATAGGTTCACATAATGAGGTGAATTGTGCCACTTTGAAAAAGGTCATCATGATCTCCTAGCTGGATAGGTAGCAGTCGCATGAAACTACTCCTCCAGAACCCCCTATCCAAGAGCCAACCCACAGTGCCTTCACCTGTGACACCATCTTCTTCAAAACTTCTAGGGAGGATGAAGAGAAATCCAAATTGTAGGTATTCTTTGATGAATCTATCCCACCCTTCGAGGCCAACTCTTTTACCAACCCATGGACCCCATATAATACCTGAAGTTAGGTTGGTAAAGGACCATCTTACACGCCCACACCGCCTATCAAAGATACTCCTCCTCCCCACAATAACATGACTGATCGACCTGCTCCTCCAAAAGGTCCTAGCTCTAACCAAGCAAAAGATCTGGCCAAGGAAAATCACCAATTCCTGGGAGGGAGATTTGACATTACGAAGGTGTTAGAATAGACCACCACCTCCATGACCTTGATGGAGGTTTTGCTAAACTATCTGGAGTAGAAGAAGTCTCTTCTAAAACTCTTAGGAAACTCGAAAGCCATCACCCGCCTGCCCAAGACTGTCTCATTTGAAGATGCTAATGCAGCCGTCTTCTGGGGGAACAATGAGGATCCTCCCTTCCTACTAGGCCTGAATATCCATGGAAAAAATATACACAACTGCTTAGTAGACTCCAGAGCTTTGGGTAACATCATGCCCTTGTCCATTTGTCAGAAGCTCAGATTCTATCCCACCCCATCTAATGGTGCAGTGATCCAGCTAGACAAGACTACTGTAAAAATGGTGGGGGAATTGAAGAACATCTGGATACAGCTTATCTAGGACCCCAGGATAGCCAGCATCATTGATATCTAAGTGGTGGACATCCCAGAGACTTACGGGATGTTATTAATTCGGAATTGGTCTAAGTCCTTGAAGGGATACTTTTCGATTGACTTCACCCATTTATGGCTTCCATGGGAGGGAGAATCAAACAAGATCTGGGTCAAAAGTGAACCCCAGATGAATCAGGCCTTTACCGAGGTGGGAGGGGTCGATGAGGTCTTTTTCTCCAAGACTTCCCTGGGGGTGTACCGACCCTTTGAAATTTTGACATTTGATTTCATCCCCAGAGAGGACACTGCCGTGCTACAAAGAGCCCAGGACCTAGAAGAAAAGATGAGAGTTGAGGTTGACTCTCAAGGTGCCATAGCAACCCTCACCACACTCCTGTCAGGAACTTAGTGTTGAGTACACTACCAGAAACATTCAAAACTTGAGTGTGGGCCATGTCTTTCGATCGGTAATCAGCATGTCAATACCTTCTAGAATAAACAACATGTGACTCATTCCCTGGGACCCAGTGTTCCTATGGGATGCACTCCTTTGATGCCATTTACCTAGGAATCTCAAATCCAAACACGTCCAGAAGTAAATTCTACTTTCACGCCAGTGGTCTGGGAGAGAACCCCTAAGCCTCCCAGCAACAATCCAAAGACTACTCCCCCTCCCCAGCCCCAGATTACTAACAACGACTTGTGGACCCTCAAGTTTGATGGGTCCTAATCCAAACAAGGCTGTGGGGCTAGGGTAGAACTAATCAACCCGCAAGGGAAATCCTTCCTCGCTTCCTTTAGACAGTAGTTTAACTATACAAACAATTTCACAGAGTATGAGGCTTTGGTCCTTGGACTCTTATTTGCGTTAAGGAAAGGTATCGACCACCTCCGGGCTCTCAGTGATTCAGAGTTGATTTTTAAACAAGTCTAGAGTCAATATTTACACATTTCATGACAAAAGGCTGGCCGCATACCACAACTGGGCTTGGAGCCTTATTGAGGATTTTGATACCTTCGGCATTGACCTCATTCCCTGGTGACAGAACTATGTCTCGGATGCCCTTTCCATTTCTGCCAGCACACTTGAGCCAATGGATGGCTTGAAACTTCAGAGATTTTTAGTTGAGATGGTCCCCACCCTGTCCATTCTAGATAATGTCACCCACTTTCAGGTTTTTGAGGACGATCAACATATCCTGGCCTTCTTAGCGAATGTTGGTGTCTTTGAGAACCAGATAGTGGAAGAACGAGACCATGACGATACTGGGCAGGGTGATGAAGATGAAGGGATCATGGACCTACCTACTAACACCATCCCAAAGGGGATGGTTGTATTGGAATGAATCTTTGACTCAGACCCTCAGGCCCGTGAGAAGGTGTCATCCTCCTCTAAGGGAGGAAAGTTTGAAAAGGTTAACATCGGCTAGCCCGGTGAAGAAAAGATTATTCACATTGGTACCTCCTGCTCCCCTCAGAAAAAGGAGAAGATTCTCGCGGTTCTCCAAGAATACATCGACATAATTCTCTAGGGTTATGAAGACTTGAAAACATATGATACATCCATCATGACCCATACTATTCCCCTGAAACCTAATGCTAAGCCCTTCCGGCAGAAGCAAAGACCGGTCAACCCCTTGATAGAGCCTCTGATTTGTCAAGAGGTAGAAAAAGTGTTGTTAGCCCAGATAATCTTGCCAATCTAGCACACTACGTGGGTTTCCAACTTGGTCCTAGTGAGGAAGAAAAATAGTGAGATTCGCCTTTGCGTGGATTTCTGAAACTTGAACAAGGCCTCTAAGAAAGATAATCACCCTCTCCCTTCATTGTATGAGGTATTGTAGATAGTGAATGGATCCTAGATGATGTCCTTCTTGGATGGATACTTAGGATATAACCAAGTCATGGTCAAGTATGAATATAGGGAGAAAATAGCGTTTACCACCAAGTGGGGAATGTTTACGTATAGGAGAATGCCCTTTGGTTTGATCAATGCAGGGTCTACATTTCAAAAGGCCATAGAGATTGCATTCAAGGGCCTTGTGAATTGGTGCATAATCATCTACATGGATGATTTGACCATCTTTTCTTGGGACAAGCGTTATCATCCTGCCCATCTCACTCACATCTGTGAGAGATGTTGCCGGTATAGAATATCCCTCAACCCCAAGAAGTGCATATTTGGGGTCACCAAGGGGAAGTTTCTTAGGCATATCATCTCTAAGAAGGGTATATCCATAGACCCAGATAGATTCGAAGCATTGCTAAACTTACAAATTCCTGGCAGCAAGAAAGAGATGTGATCCTTCTTTGAAAAGATCAACTTCATGTGGCGGTTCATCACGAGATTCGCAGAGATAGTCAAACCGCTCAATGAGATGATGAAGAAGGATACCAAGATTGAGTGGAGTCCTGAAGCAAAGTGGGTGTTCACCCAGATCAAACAAAGAATAATGGAAGCACCTGTCTTGGCTAGTCCAAACTATTCCCTTCCATTTTACATTTACTCTTTTGCTTTGCTACATTCTGTCGCTGTAGTGTTGACCCAAAAGGTTGAAGGGGAAGAATGACCAATAGATTTCATGTGCTCCCCCTTCAAGAATTCCAAAGTCTGATATTCATCACTAGAAAAGTAGGCCTTTTCTCTAGTTCACGCTATGAAGAAATTTTGGCAATATATTCTCCAGAGCAAGGTACATGCTATCATTCTAGACCAGGCTGTCAAGTCTCTGCTGATGCAGAGTGAATTAGGTGAATGATGGGGGAAATGGATGGCCATCCTCCAGGAATATGACTTAGAAATGTAGCCCATGAAGATAGTCCGTGGCTAGGGACTAAGTCAAGCAATGGCAGAAGAGACTCCCTGCATAGAATGTCAAACTTACACAATGGAGTCTATTACTCAAGACCCATGGTATACCGATTTGGTATACTTGTTACTAAATAATAAATGCCCAGAGGGGTTACCTCCCCATAAACGCTGTGCCTTGCAGATGAAAAGCGCTCACTTCATGATCAAAAACTCGGTGATTTACTGTAGAAACTACGAAAGAGTGTACCTCCAGTGCATCGACAGAGACTAAGCTGTGAGAGTTATTAACAAATTTCATGGACAGTTTGAAATCGGGCATGGCTCAGCCGACCCCACTACCCATCAGATCCTTTGAGCCAGATACTATTGGCCCTGTATATTCAAGGACATTTACACTCATGTTAGGAAATGCCATACTAGCCAAACCATGATGCATCATGAGCGTAACCCAGCTATGCCTTTACAACCAGTCTACGAGGATAGACCCTTTGCCCAGTGGGCATTTGACTTTATCAGGGAAATCAACCCCAACTTGCTTGCCAACCACCGATACATTCTTACTACTACGGATTACTGCACTCAGTGGTCTGAGGCTATACCTTGCAAAAACAACACGGTAGACGTGGTCATCAAATTCTTGGAAGAAAACATCATCACACAGTTTGGAATGCCTTTTTCTTTAGTATGTGACAATGGTCCAGCATTTTCTTTAGTGTAGTTACTCGAATGGACCTACAATTAGAAGATCACTCTGAAGCTCTCTAGCAACTATTATCTCCAAGGAAACGGCGTTGCTGAATCAATGAACAAAAATCTACTTGAAGTGATCAAACATCTGCTCGAACAGAATCCCCAAGATTGGCATCAAAAGTTTAAATTTTCCCTCTGGGTTGATCGCATTCATATCAAGGCCGCTCTTGAAACATCCCCATTCCATCTGGTTTATGGTTAGAACCCTGTATTCCCAGTCAACTTACAGATCCTAGTTCTACAGTTTATGCAGGAATTTAGCAATAGAGAAAACATCGTGGAGGTTCGGCTCTTAAATCTAGTGCGAATGGAAGAATAGCGAGACACAGCTCTTAAGCATTTTGCGCGTCATCAAGTAATGGTAAAATGATGGTTTGATAGAAGAGCCCAATGCAAGGCTTTTCAGATCTCATATATGGTCTTATTGTGGGAAAAGGCCCGGGAGAAGAAAGGAAAGCATACCAAGTTCCAACGGCTCTGGCTCGGACCATAGCTCATCTTAGAAATCTACAGGGAAAATACTTACCACCTTAACACCCTAACTGGGGAACCTGTCGCATTACCCGTTAATGGACAGTTTCTCAAACACTACTTCAAATAGGGTAAGTTGGTCCAAAGATGTATTATATGTAAAGCCTCCCGCTTGTAAATATTTCCTCTAGGTGCCTCATGTGAGGTACCCTGCCTTGTAAATAGCTTTGTTGGCTGCCCTCCGGGGTAGTCCTCTTTTGTTGTTTTTGTTTTCACTTTCAATTTTCTTTTTGGGTCGTAGTGTTTTGTTCTGTCTTGTAGGAATTGGAATGCTTCGCATAACTCTGGCTTCTGGTGTGATGTCTATGGCATGGTGAACTTTAGAATCTATCTTTAGCACGGTGAAGTCAGCCTGGTCTCCGGGGTTGTTTCACATGTCAGGGCACATTTTGGGCAATCTCCATCAGATGTTGTCTTTGGGAGTCTGGCAATCATTGAACACAAGTAATATAAGGAACAAGTAATCAGACACACCGAGGGTAGATCGGTTGTACTGATTGGTTGACCCAGGTCTGAAACTTTAAAGAATTCTTTCTAGGTCTGGAGTTTTATCCCCTCTTCAAACATCTAAGTATAGGTGGATAGGTGAAAGAAGTACCACCATTAAAATTAGCTAAGCTTAAGTTTAATGGTGAAAGAAGTACCACCTTCCCCACCCAAAAATAAACAAAATAGCAAAAGAGGAAAAGCAGGATAAAACTCTGGTCTCCGGGGAAAATGCAAAAATTAATGACTGGTTCGATGTAATTAGTGCCTCTTCTCTACTCCTCCAAGAGGTCATCTGCTTGATTTCCTTCCAAAGCACACACGACACCATTGGTGAAGGTATATGGACTAATTCCCATGTGGATGGATTCTCTCAGGTATGTTGCTATTTGCCTATCAGATGCTTCGGGAAATGGCTTGTTCAAGTTTTGCTAACCAGAGATTCTATAGTTCTCAAATGCGCTAAGGCATTTTTCCTAGATAGTCGCCATTTGTTATGCCCTGCATCCCCATCCCTACATTTTTTGTGCAAAATGTTGGGTCCCCCTTTTTCAATTTTGTTTGTTTTTTGCTTGCGGCTTTGCCTTTCTTTCTTTCCCTTCTATTTTTCTTTCTCCGGGGTTTTCTTCCTTAGTGTGGTGTTTTGTTTGTTTGGTTTTCATCTCCGGGACTCCGATCCCGGAGGTTGTTCTACATTGGGAACTAGACTCTAGACTCTAGGATTCTTTGATATGATGTTCTTAAGGATATCATCGTGAGGAATCCCCAGGCCTGGAGTCCGGAGGTTTGCTTGTCCGGAGATTGCCAGGAGGAGGAGGATTACCTTTTTACCGTGGGTATAAATAGAACTTATCTATCACTTTCACATTTATCGTGATTAAAACCTTCAAGCACTCAGAGTGATTAACAGAGTGATTTCAAAGTGATTAACAAAGTGATTTGTAGAGAATTAGTAATAATGAGCGCTTAACATTTCCAGTCACTTTTAGGCAGTTGCGAGTGCTTCATGGTGGTGATTCTCACTTTTTGACAACTCAAGCTGTTGCAAAGCTCCTATGGTAACTCTTCCCTTTCCTCTTCCTTTTGCATTCTCAGGATGGTGTTTCCATTTTCCACCTCTGGTTTCTTCTGTTTCGTTTGTTTTTGTTTGTCTTATCTATTTTGTCATTTTTCCATTTGGTCTGTTTGCTATTTTCTGGTTCTGTCGCCCGTTGGTGGGTCAGCTCTACCAGAGAGTTGTCTGCCCTCTATGTAGAAATGGTTGGTCAGTAAAATGTGTAAATTATTGTATATATGCTTTGCCTTGTCTGGTTTTCCCATGGACGTCATTCTACATTGTATATTTTGTGTATATGTGTGTATATTTATGTATAGTCTTTGTATATCCCTCCATTTCTATGTATATATCCTTCGGCCTTCATGTATATCCTTTCAGGTGGCTTGGCAAGCTGGTTGAGTCACCTATGTCTCTAGTTTTCCAACCATGAACTTGCTTCAGGGCATAAAACCACCTGTTTGAAACTCAGCTCTCGGCTGGTTTCAAACAGGCAGTTTTCTCTCTCTTCCATGAAGTTTGTCAGAACCTCATTTATGTCCCATGCACACAATCAATTCCAGCCAAGTGGCTTTCACTTTTTGCGCATTCAGATAGTTGGCTCTGCTGTCATCACCATAACTTCTATTTAATACCTACACACGTGGCACCCACGTGGGCTTGATGACTTGCCTTCTACATGTCCCCACCAATGGTTACTTCTCCAGGCTTCGAGTCTCCTACTATCATCCATCCTGTGTCTTTACCAAGTGTGATAAAACCCCCAGACCTGGATGATTAATGAAAATCTATATGATGTGTTTGTTTTTTGATTATTTTAAATGAAACTAACTTTTTAGGAAAAGAGAGCATCATGGTGGTAAGATCTTCGGAGCCCAGGATTTTTATTTTGATTAATGCATTCTGATGGTCGCTTTATCTCGCAGGTTCCCAAAGTTCATTCCTCAAACATGTCTGAAGCATTAACATCTTCTCCACCCGGAAGTCCGAAGCTACCTTCCGCAACAGAAACCAGGGCTGCAGTAAAATCTAAGATGGAGAAGGCCCTGGAGCAGATGCCTCTGACAATGAAATTTGTGAAGGACAATGTCATCATGGGCTTAAAGATTGAGTCCAAGGTCAAGCTGACAACTGACACCAGCATCAAAACATGGCCGGAGATGCAGGCCTTGGTAAAAATAATGCACATCCAGTGACCGGCTGGAGATTAATTAGCGATCAATGTCGGGAACTCTGAAATCCTCAGGGTGGCTTGTTTCCCATTCTCCATGCAATCTCTAGAGCTTATTTTAACATTGGCCACCAACTACAATTCTTTTGTTTGGACCGTAATGCTTGCGGCCGCAGAACCAACGGGATACCCCACTCCTCTGGTGTCCCTCGACCCAGTCACTTTCTAGGCAAGCCTGGGAATCCCATAATTCACCAAGGCCTCAGTGGTTACAAGGACTGATGCCTTGACCCAGTTCACATAGCTGGAGGATGCCGCCCGGGTATACATGAATACCCATTGGCTCAAGGCCCCAAAGAGGGACCCAAAAAGAATGAAGATAGAAATTCTCTACTCTGAATTCAAGGAGAGCATCAAGATGGGGATGATATCATTGGCCTGGGTCTTTGGACAGCCCTCTGCCCAGGATTTTTCTTGATGGATGTATTATTTCCTCCTCGGCATCTCCGCCAAGGGAGGATACTTCGATTGGGCGACCATAATTTCCAACCACGTCGACTCCCAGTTCTAGCAACTGAACAGGAAGAAGAAATTCTACATGTCTTCCTATGTTTTCTGGGCCCTAGCACAACAGAGGCCCCACGCCCATGGCCTACTCACAGACAGCATGCTTAGGATTGGCTCGGGACAAAAAACACCATGGGACCAATTCCCACAAGTTTAATGGGAGGCCAGCTTCCCCAGTTTCTGCCGGGTGAACGACGCATTCATTTACTACCATCTACTTACACCCACCTAGGACATCATATACCGCCTGTCCTCAGAGGTGATGAACTTGGTCCATAGTTATGGATATTATTATATTCAATTCCAACAACACACCTACATTAGGGTCACCAGCTTCTCTGGGAAACCCTACTTGTTTCCCAAACACTGTGGGGACAGGATCATGCTGTTGGAGTATTGCAAGCAAATAATGGAGGTGCACAGCCTCTTTGCCCTCAAAAAGATCCCCAAAATCCCATTCCTAATCACCTGTGGGAACTAAAGATGTAGTCTGGCCGCTGCAAAGGAGGCAGACAATGAGCTGAAAAGTTACAACTTACAGGAATTTTATCTGGCATGGAAAATTTTTGATCCGCATGGCAGGATTGCAACGGCACTACCCCGGGCTTCAAAGCCCCACCATATACACATGGAGGACTTCTAGGCATATTTCCAAGATGATGTGGAGGTGTAGAGTAGGCACTAGTTCAGAATGACGGTCGGCATGATGCAAAAATTGAAGCTCTGAAGGTTCCCCCTAGACTTCTCAGATGTCGCCCCCACTGCCGATCCCTAGTACAAGGAAAAGGAGATCGATAAAAAGTCTCTTCCACCAGTAAACTGGGCCACCCAGGAAGGGCCCACAATTGAAGACTTCAATCGAGAGGTGGTTGAGCGAAGCCACGCCTATTTTAAGAAGGTGTGCCCTAGAAGTACCTGCTGAGCAGCCCAACCGGCACCAAAATTGACTCCGCCACCGGTACCAAAGATGACTGCGGGGGCTGGGACTTCTTCATAGGGAGTAGATAAAGGAAAAAGAATAGATATGATGCCTCTTGTGCAAGAAGTCACCATCACAGAGAAAATAAAATAATTAGTGGCAGCCTCCCAGCAGATGAGGGAGCAATTAATAACATGGCTAGCCACCCCACCACTTATGACCGGGCCACTTCATCCCTCCTCCTCCCCTTCATTAGCAGCCTTAATGGTAAAGGAAATGGGGGTGGATCCCCTGGAGGCGGCGGCAATAAGAGATGCGGGGCCACCTCTGGTTACCCGGAGAAAGAAAAAGCTCAGCAAAAAGCCCAAGGCAGAGTTGGAGTAGGGGACATCCCAACCCCAACAAGTGGAAATCCTTCCTTCTAGTTCCCCAGAGCCGGAGAAGGAAACAGAGCCTGCACAAGTCCCGACCAATCCCCCTCTGTAAGAGGAATTTGATGATGTATTTACAACCGACGAGTTTAGAAACTTGCAAGGGGACAATACACAAATGGAGACAGAGGTCCCGGGGGCAGAACAAGAGGCTACAAAGCAAGAAGATATCAAACAAGAACCTACACTGAGACAAGAGTAGCAGGTAGAAGAGAAAGATCCAGAGCTGGAGATTGCCTCTGGGGCTCAAGCAATGCAAGGTCTGAGAGTGGACCAACAAAAACAAGGTGAACAAATGGCATCCATTGGGGGAACTGGACCTTTGGGATTAACTATAACCCCAGCCACCATGTTCCAAGGGCCAGTCCTGTGAGCAACTTTTAGGTAGGTGATCACAGCGGCCCAAACTCTAAATCTCATCCCAACACCTCCCCTACTGCCAAAAGAGGCACCAACAGAAGAAGAGACCCCGGCAGAAAAAGAAGAACAACAGGAAGAGTAGCTCGAAGAAGAAATTCCCAAGGAAGACTATCAGAGTCCAAACCCAGTAATAGACATAGAGGACAAGGTTGAGGAGATGGAGGTTAAAAAAAATGTTGCTGCAGAAGAAGTTGAGGTAGGGAAAGGGACAGGTGAGGTCCATGACACTAAGGGACAGCAGCCGCAAGACACTGGGGAAGAATCAAGAGAAAAAATTTTGGCAGGAAGGCCACCCCTACCACCTCAATGGCTGATAGAGAGCAGAAAAATAAAATCTCAGTCCACTCCCGTGACTCCTCTCTCCCTGGCTGAAATGATGGCCCAAGTTTAGGCCCCGCCAAAGGCAAAGAAAGCCCAGACAGTTTACACCCTTCAAACTGGGTCGAGTAGAGAAACAGTTGCCATTGTGGCAACGCCTTCCCCAGATGCTGATGAATCAACCATGGAGCCCAGAGACTATAATTTTGCAGAGGTATCACTAGGTAAAAGGGAAAAGCAAGGAGAGGTAGACTTGCTAAAGGAGGCAGCAAGGGCAGTGGAAGCCCGATATGAAAAGGAAGCCCAGAGGCTCAAAGAAGAAAAGGAAAAGAATGCAAACCTTATGGGGTTTCTTACTGAGCTGGCTCGACCCATCAATGCCACTCCTCTAGAGGCCTCCACCTATGAAGATCTATCACAGAGTGACATAGACTCCCTACGAGTAATGAAGAAGAAAGCCTAGGCAGTGGACGAGTGGGTCACCCTGCAGATAGGAAACACCCGACGTTTCCTGGTGTCCACCCTCCCAGATTTATAAATAGCCCGGTAGGTCATTCACCAGGTGGAGACTCTTATTGACCTATGGGAGGGTGATGCCAAGAATTACCAGGCATGGAAGGTGGAGCTCGAAGAACTCCTTACCCTGGGAGAAGATATGATTTCTAAGTTTGGAATTTTGGGTGATGAATCATTTGATTTTGTGAGAACCTAGCACTCCATACTTGACCTCACATTGGATGTAATCAAGCAACTGGTAGGGTCCCTACAAGATAAGGTAAATGCTGTGAAGTATTCTTTCAATTTATATAAGTCTTTTGTAATAAAGACTTCCAGGGCTGATCCCCTTAGCACAGATACATATACACCCAAAGATTCAGTCTTGGGGAGTTTTGATGAAATAATAAAATCCCGGTATCAATCTCCAGAGGCGACAGATGGGGCCCAAATGGCCAAGTTAACTCACATGATAATTAGTGGTCATGATGCGGCACGAATGGCTGATGAGTTTAAAGAGAATGTTCCAGACCTGGGGGAACAAATTGAAGTGGCCAAGTACCGAATGGCCAGCATAAAAGATGTAGATGAGGATGGCATTTCCTGCCTCCTCCAGGATTTCAACGATAACAAGAAACCTTGAGCTTTCTCTGGAGGTCAGGGAAAATTTGAGTGTCAAGTATTCTTTATTCTTTTGTAGATGTAAGTTCCTGGATCCTAGAGTCTTAGATCCAAAATTTTGTATTCTTTCAAGTGATATGTGTCCCGGTCCTCGAGGCCGACCGGTCAGTTTCAGAAGTGGTTAATAAAAGCTGTCAGAAGGTGGTTGGCTATATCAAGGAGGTGTCAACTTAATAGTTAGTTCTGATAGGATGGTCTTCTCGAGGCACTTCTTAGAGGTACACCTGGCACATTGGAGATAGTGCGCCGCATTTCCCATTTATGAGGTGTGTAGCCTCAGTCCCCACGGGACCTACTTTCTTCCTTCTCCTTCTCGGCTCTTTTCTCAAGGCAGATTCTTCTAATGTATGTTCTTGTCTTATTATTCTGACATGGTAGACCTATTCCATCTCAAGGTCTTTTGTATGGTGGCGCAGGTAGTACCATCCCCCAGATATTGTATTTTATTGAAACATGATGTAAAATAGGGTTAGGGTTAGGAGAGATTTGTATAAATAGCAAGACCGGCCCATTTTCAAGGGTCAGAAATATTGATGATTTTGTTGTCCATAGTAATAGTAAAGTAATTTCTCATTCTAAGTTGCAGAGCTCAATGCTCCATTGTTCTATTTCAATATTTAAATGTTCCCTTGGAGCCACCATTGTAGCACGCACCAGTGCTTGCTGGAAGAGATATTAATAAAGAAGGAAGAATTCTCTCTAATGATGTTGTGGGCATTCCTGCTTCTGAGTTAATGGTATTTCATGTTTTATGTTCCTTATGTCTTCTACTCTGATATGTTAAAATAGATTAACGACCTCTTTTCCCTTGCTACTGACGAAGTTCTAACTGATGGTTATGTATTTCTTCGGTATTTAGTGTAGTATGTCAGAGTATTATTGATGTTTTGAATTTTTAAACATGACTATAGTTAGATGAAGTGTTCCTAACCCTGTAGGATCTTTTTCATTTTATTTTCTAAGTGTAGAATGTTAGGGGAAACCTTAGTTTATTGAATCTCCGGAGGTAATGAGTTGAAGAAACCAGCTATCCCCCTCGAAAATAGTCACTTCTCCCAACCGAGCCCCGCACCATCGTGACCCAACACCTAGGTGCTTGAAGGCCCAGGGAATATAATTTCCCCGGACAACCTTTGCAGGAAGAGTTGGTCGGTATCCCCAGAACCCGGTGACAACTTATGACTGTTGGCGGACCCAATCAGGAAAACCCCGTCAACATTATGGATAGGACATTTGTACTTATGTAAAGCATTTTTTGGAATAGGTTTAAAGTTTTCTTTCTTGGAATTCATTAACTGGACATACACTTTCTTAGCCATATCTTGAGGAGTATCAGGATGATCTAAGGTAGGTGTTGGAAGAAGAATATCAAGAGGAGGGTGATAGTTAATATCAGCAACATGAAATTGAGAAGATGAATAACCTATACCATGCATATCATGTTTAGGAGATACATTGATCAGGTTTCTAATGCCATGTTCATTAACACCAATCCCTAAACCCTTATAACCTTATTTATCTACCATACTGTATCCAGTAGTATACCTATCTTGCATAGCATCTATGGGAGATGATTGATTATGATGTGTATGAGAGAATGTTGTGTAAGATGGAACAATGGTTTTAGGAGAAGTTTCTTTGGATTTCCCTTTATT
>MU227713.1:6755657-6769457 GCA_018584345.1 Thuja plicata | reverse complement strand
TATATATATGTAGTCTTCTCCTTTTATTCATTAACCTTGGAAGTTTGAATTTTTGGTAATTGTTATGTGTGCTTCTAATTTATCTCTTAGATTATTAATTTCTACATATGGGTAAGTGCACCAAGTTGTTGGTTAGAAAATTGGCCAAATGCAAAAAGATAAATTTTTCATAACCTGGTCGGGTTCCTTAAATTCAAAATTGTCCTTGGTTTAGTAACACCAAGTCTAATAGAAAGCATTAAAAAAAGGAAAAAGTTCTTCAAAACCCATACGGGTTTTGAGGAACAAAATGTTTCTCAGAACTAGTGTGGGTTTTGAGGAATAAAATTTTTCTCATAACCCATATGGGTTATGAGAAACATTACATATTTTGGAAGGCTGTGGAATTCGGCAATTTTCAATGCAAAAAACATTGAAACAATGATTTAGGGGAAGCCAAAAACTCAGTAACCTGTGCATGTTCTTCTTGCAACAATGTCACCACGTCAAACATGTAAGACTTCATTATTATGATTTTTTTTATTTGCATTTTAATAGAAGTAGAGTTTTTAAATTGATTTAAGTTTTTTTTATTAATTTGATATTAGATTCTTCAAACAATCCCCAAAAATGAAAGAAACAACAAAGACCTCCTCGTGAGCAACCAACAAAAGAAAACCTTGAAAACAATAAACATGAGAAAAAAGAAAAGCCTCAAGGAACTTCTCTACTTATGCAAAATCCTCAAAAATTTCCTCCTGAACAACCACCACCACCCCTAAACCCTCTGCATCCTCTAGTAGATCATGTATAGGCCACACAAGATGATCTTATCAATCAAGTGACACAAAACGCTACCCAAATTTTTATATTAGTGAATAGCTTGAGGTCCTCTGATCAGGAGCACCACTCATCCCTCGAAAAACCCTAGAAACAATGGCCAATAGCATGAATGAGGTATGTAGAGGTCACAAAATGAGGTTCATGGAAGGATATATGTCATGCATTTTATATAGATGGGTTATCATATGATGAGGTGAAAAGAAAGGGTATACTTAAAGATAACATATGTGCTCTTTTCATCGATTTTAAAACAAATAACGACCTACTTACTACTAGTAGAAAGTTTCCTATACATTGGTTTGTTCATGCTAGGATGAAAGAAATTTTTTGGGATAGGTTATATATGGTCCTTTACCAACCACCTTGTAACAATTGGGAGCTATCATTGTATTTTTTGAGAAAGATTTATTGCGATTTTATCATTGGCCATAAGGAAAATTAGTTTGACATTCAGACGTTGCAGGGTAGAGGGAGAGGCTCTGTGTAGGATCGATCTCAGGTGCATAGGGTGGTAGAACCATAGTATAGGAGGTGTTTAGCTCATAAACCCTTGGTTCATGTCGCTATCCCAATAGCCCTGAAGCAGTCTATGGATTTATAGACTCTTTAGGAAACTGCATCATTGTCTGATGTTATTTTTGAGCATGGCACATACTTAGTTTGGAGCAGAGGATAGACTAGCATCTGTGAAACCTCCATCATTAGAAGATGCATCATTTGGCATAGGCCATCCCATTAAGCATATGTGTGTCACCTACCAGAGTGTATTCTATGGTGTAGACACTAATGCAAATACAGATTGTTTGACATCCCATTCCTGTACATTTTTTGAGAGTAGATATCATGCTTACACTCTACAGGATATGGCTATCTCTGAAAACATGACAACTATCTTATCATCTCGAGATCAGAAACAAGTATTTATATTTATATTTATTCAACATGTTATTAATAATCACCTAAATATTATAAAAGTAAATATTTTTTAGAACAATTTAAAGTGACATATAAATAATATGCATTGTAGGGAGAAACAAGAGGTAGGAGTACACCACATACTTTTCAGTCGACTCCAAGGTCATGAGAAGTTTTAAAACCTGAGGTAAAGATTTGTAAATTTTTTAAAAATATAATAATATGTTGTTTTCAAAATATTATTTTTAATATATATGTATCATTACTTGGTGTTTTATAAGGCTTATTAGGGGATGAGATGTCCTAAGATGATTATATCACGCTTTGAACCATTGACTTTAGCCTAGATAGTTTTGTGATACCATTTAGATTTAGAAATTTTTTACTTTGATTTATATTATATATGTTATTTTCCCTTATGTTAATTTTGTTTCTTCTAGTCTACTCCGCCTGCCTTGTATATATGTCATGTCATAAATCCATCCTCTAGTACTCCAAGGCAGAAAAAATGAATCCTCTTGGACACCCAAACTATAGAAAGTAATTTAGTACAATTTAAATTCATTTGTTGAAATTTATTATATGATTAAACATGTATATTTAGATATTGATAAATGCACCTAATTTATTTATTCTATATACAGAAACAAATGAGGTTTATGGAATTAATGAATGTACCTAATGTCGTTGAGATTCAATATATGAAATATATTATGATTAAACATGTATATGTAGATATTGATAAATGCACCTAATTTATTTATTCTATATACAGAAACAAATGGAGTTTATGGAATTAATGAATGCACCTAATTTCGAAGAGAATCAGGATAGGGAAGAGGTAACATCTTCTTACTCACTTTGGATTTTATTCTTGCTTTCTAGAAATCTCTAATTCCTTCTATGAAGTTATAACATATGTTATTAGATTTTACACATGAAATGATAATACTTTCCTTAGATTCAATGATGCCTCCTATGAGTACATGAGAACTATCTGAGGTTGTGGTGCACATTTTTTCTACATATGTTAAACATATTTTTTTATATGTAACTACACTCATTTTTTTGTTTTTTAGAGTTTGTTAACAAATTTTGGTAATTAACTCAAGTTTTTATTATCTTTCACCTATTAAAAGCCCCTTCGAAACACCCACTTATTCTTTACCATTTAATTTTTATACAATTCCTACTCGTCAAAGATGGGTTCCAACACAACAAAGGGAAGAGGTATTCTTGTCTTCTTAACTCCTTTTCACTGAGTGCACAACGGAGTTGAAACTCTCTTGCTAACTCCTTTTAGGTTTCTTTCTTGCATGTTTGAAAACCATAATTCCTTCCTGTATGACTATAAATATTTTATCACTTACCATATAGGAAATTATCATAAATGATGCTTCCATGAATTTTCTTCCTACGACCATAAGAGATCCATCTGAGGCTCTGGTATGCATTTTTTTTAGTCCATGCGTTTTTAGTTATTTAATGTTTTTTGACATATATGTTATTAAATTTTATTAATGGTTTTTTACATGTTACAAACCCCTTTAAGACTTCTCATGGATCCTCAGCCTTTGGCAAGTATAGAAGAAAAAGATGAGGTAATCAAAATTTCAACTGTAAATAATTTACAATCTTATATTTAGTTATTTTGATGTTATATTAAGAAAATATAGATGATTCAACATTTTAATTGCCCTTGTGTAGCCACCTATAGAGTCATGTACTTCTTTGAAGAGGCTCAATTTTGATGATCCACCACAATCATAGATATCGATAAAGATATATAGCTCTAGTTGTGGTAATTGAAGGAGAAAGTTATGTATATATTCAACATTTATATTGTATATGTTGACCTTGATATGGAACATGGCACCATTTTGTAACTCTAATATTGACTTGACATTTATTCTATTTTTGTATATGTACACCTTTACTGTTCATTTTGATATATATGATAGTTGATATTTGATCCAATTCATTCATTGTGTGCATATCTTTGTACATGAAACTTAGTTATTTACAATTGGAATATGATCAAAAATTTTCATTGTGTGTATGTCTTGATTAGCCTCAAATAGGCAATTATGTATTTTTGAAGAATTTTAATTAGAGTTATCTTAATATTGGTTTCTAAGGTCACTTTCGACAATTTTTATAGTTCCCCCAATTTTTAAGTATTTAGGCATCAAGATGTAAAAGTTGCTAAAATATAGGAAAAGTTGTGAAGCAATATTTTTTTGTAAAAGTTTGAAAAATAAATAAAATCATAAAAAGAGAAGTAAAAAATTCACTTATGTGCGTGCATCGCTACTGAAATCATAATAAGTAATGAAATCACAATCACAATGACAGTGGGAGAAAATTAGTACAGTTATTTGTTTTTGTTTTAGTTATGTCTTGATTCCATATGGTGTGTTTATGGTGGGTTAGGATCCTTGTAATCCAAAGACAATAGACATAGAACCTAATTTACATTGTGTGTACCTCATTAGGAACCAACCATCCAAATTTTACTTTCATAGTCACATTCCAAAGTTATATTTTTTCACTATTTTAGATGTATTAATTATATGGAGGTTTGAGTTTGTTAAGTATCCACCAATATAAACCTATTAGGGAGATCTTCCTTCAAAATCACGTATTCAATAGGTAACAAAACCCCAATACCTTACTAGGATACTAGCCCCTTAAGTTTCTTCAATACCTCAAAGACTCACTCCTATTCCTAAATCCCATAAAACCACCCACACAAGTCACCTTAGGCATAATCATCTTTCCAAAATATATCTTTATGTCTTCCAACCCTTGAATCACACCAACTAGTGAAATCTTAATTCCCTAAGTCCTTACCCAATTAGGACTCCTAGTTACTTGTAGACACAACTCTCAATTCCAATTAGGCATACACAAACCCAAGAGTACTAAAGGGAACATCAATGACTCAGTCTTCCATAGTCAAAACACAAATCTTAATCCCCCATCAACCTTAGGAAAAAACATAAGACCCTACTATCTTAATATTGTTTATAGTGACATAAGAAACTGTTGGATAGTTGGAACATTTATATTCTTCTCCCACACCATGATTTGGAACATTTATATTGTTCTTGCATACACCCTACTACACCTTCACCACCCTTTAAAGGCTACTACTTAGCATTGATACCCTTTCCACAAGTCTAATTCATTATTAATTATGGACTAAGACAAAATGAAAGAGAACACTAATGTACATCTTTCCACCCAATGGTTATGAGTGCACCTTAGGGATACTTTGATCTAGTGTGGTTCCCAAAATTTTAGAAAATGTGTGGAGGAAACAAGGCTGTTCCTCAGATTTACCTATCCAACCAGAGCTAATGGCATAGATGGTTTGAGGCCACGACGAATGGTTTGAAGGATATGCGGTGTTGCTCATTTCAACAAAGCCACACTACAAGTTTTGACATAAAACAAGATTGCATTTCAAAGTTAAAATGAAGTTGAATATCAAAAAAATTAGATAGGTTGTTGTATGGCTCCCTAGCTTGGTCTTGTAGTACCTGATGGTTTGTCAATACCTTGCATGAGCTCAAAGATATGGGCCTTGCTAGATCTTTGCCTAATTGTTCTTAGTGCACCTTAAGGAAACACAGTCTGTCATGGTTCCCAATATTTAAGGGCCTATGAGGGTAGAACAAGGTTGTTCCTGGGGTTTACCTAGCCAACTGAAGCTAATGGCATAGATGATTCAAGGCCATGAAAAATGGTTTGAAATATACACGGTGTTTCTCATTTTAACTGAGCCACATTGCAAGTTTTGACATAAACTGAGATTGCATTTCCAAATTAAAATGAATTTGAATCTCCCAAAACTGAGATTGGTTATATTAGGCCTTTATAGAATTATCTTGTATCACTTAATAGTTTTCCAATACCTCACACAAGCTATGAGATATGGGTCTCAAAATTTCTCTTCCCAATGGTCATTAGTGTACCTTAGGGACTCTTTGGTCTGGTGTGGTCCCCAATGTTCAACCAAATATGTGGGAAAAACATTGTTGTTCTTGGGGTTTACCTAGCCAACCAGAGGTAATGGTGTAAATAGTTTGAGGCCATGACAAATGGTTCAAAAGATCAATCGCTCAAACACCTAGGATCGATGAACATGGGATTGAAACTACATCTATTCATTTTACAACAAAGGATAGCCATCTATAGTCCAAGTTTTTCTACATAATTAATATTTTTTGAGCTTTATTACATTATAATTAATATTTTTTGTATTTTATTACATCATAAATGGTATGATACAAAATCCATTCATGTAATGATACAAAATTCTATATTTATTTATAATCAAATGATACACATTGGGATATATAAATGTAACAATACAAAAATTCAATATATATATTTATAATCAAATGGTACATAGTACAATATACATAATTTGTCCTCTCAATATTTGAAAATCAACCCCATGGCCACTTTTATATACAAAATTTGGCATCCAATTGTTGGAAAGATTGCTAGTGTAGACAATTGTTATTTTGTCATTGATGTCAAACCTTAACTAGTGAGACTATTGTTGTATGTTTGAGTAACTTATCCATTGATTGATGAAGATTTGAAAATAATGGGATAAAAAGAAGACCAAGGAAATGGTTGAGTTATGAGTATACACAAGGGTACTTGATCATTTGGCACTTTGGCAAAGTGATACATTATTTATCTATCACTGACAGTTCACTAGAAGGTCAATGCCGAGCAAAGCAAAGTCGATGCCAAACAAAGAGAAAGGTGATGCCGAGAAAAGGAAAGATGATGCCAAGAGCCAATGAAATGCCGAGGGAGACAAAGAAAAGTTAAGTAATAGTATTTTGTTTATTGATGAGATTTGAGATCTCTAGCTGACATAATTGATTTTATTGAGATGTGTGTTGTTAATTAAGATTGGTCCACATTCATTTAATGTACAGGAAACTATTATCAACACATGGATTCAATGTTTAATTAAGGACTGTATTGGAGAAGTAAATTAAATGTAATGATGGGAACATCCGTTGGATCTGACCTAGCGTAAGATCTATGATCTTGATTAAGCAGAAAAATATTTATCTGACCTAGATAGAGAGGTATGTTAGAACCTACAGAGGTTATTTTTGTTGTATCCAAAAAAGGAGAAGCTACATGCAAAAGTGTTGCATGGTTAATTTACTGATTGGAAAGACCTAGCAGAGAAGGCTGAGTAGAGAAGGCAGTGAGAGATTGCTTGAAATATTTCCAAGCCGATCTAAATCTTGAAATGAGAATGGAGGCCACTCATTGAATTACCATTAGAGATGAAACTGGATCTGAATTTTCAAAGTAAGTTGTATGTATCAGATCACACCTTCTGATTACTTTCTAACCATTGTATCATTTCAAATTCTTTAACCAGGTTGACCTAATAGTCATTGTATAAATCCTTTGAACAAGGTGACATTCAGATTGGAATTTTCAAAGTCCTCTAACAAGGTCACTCCTAACAGGGTGATTAAATCCTTTAACCAGGTCACATTTGACAGTGTGTTTTGTAACCTTTAATAGGGTTGGCTCCTCACAGGGCATCACTTTAGAAGAGTGAAATTTTGGTAGTATGTTACTGGTGGTTTTCCCTTATTGGGTTTCCACATTAAATAATGGTGTCAAAATGTGTGAATGTTATTGTTGTGTTTTATTGTTAACTTTCTACAAGCTTATTACATTAGTACAGTAAACTACATGCTTTTGTTGGTTATTGTTGCTGACAAGATCTGAGTTGTTTATGTTGGTTTAAAATTTTTATGGGCACATCTGGACCTAAGGATAACTGATTCACCCCCCTCTTAGTTATTCTAAATTCATCCTAACAATTGGTATCAGAGCAGTGTTCTCTTGAAAAGTTTGAAGGTACTTGGAGATAAAGATCAAGATGTATAAAAGGGATGGATCGAAGATCAACAAGGAAAAATTTCCAGCATGGCAATGTTTGATGAAACTTCACTTGGCCGGTATTGGTGATTCTGCAAAATGACATATTGAAATAGAATATGTAGCCCCTACTAGAGTTTTGAATGTTGCACAATTAAGAGAAAAACATGAACATAATCAAGCAATGCTGGAACTTGCATCATCTCTGAACTATCATGAATTTGAGGACATCAAGGATTGTACAAGCGCAAAGCAGATGCGGGATGCTCTTGCAACCATTTATGGAGGTGATACAAATATACTAAGAGCTAAATTTGAAAGCTTGAGAGGTAAGTTTGATGATTTAAAATTGCAAGAAGGAGAAAATATAGTGCAATATTATGATAGGATAAAGGAAGTTGTAAATGCTATTAGAGGAGCTAAGGGAACCATTGATGAAGACACTATCATGAGTAAGGCATTAAGAACCCTTATTCCTATTTATGTTATCAGAGTATCTGCAATTCAAGAACTGAGATGTACTCCTAATAAAAATTTAACTCTGGAAATTCTTGTAGGCAGACTTACTACATTTGAGATGTCAAATTTTGAAAACTATACTCCACAAGCCATTGAATCTGCATTCAAGTCACAAATGATCATCAAAAAATCAAGGAAAGGAAATAAATGTGTGGACAGTGATAGTGACACCTCAGATGATCATCTAGAAGAGCTTGAGGCACTTATGGCAAGGAGACTAGCTAGAGGAAAATGAAAATTCAAAGGTAAACTTCCCATTATTTGTTTTTCTTGTAACAAAGTTGGTCATATTGCTGCTAGATGCCCTGACAAGAATGAAAAAGATGAAAGAAGAGAAAACAAGTACAAAGATAGAAAGGATGACTGGGACTATCGAAAGTACAAGGATTACAAAGATAAATGTAAGAAATCCTGCTATATAGCTGAAGAAGCTTCTAACAATGAATCTGATAAATCTGATGAAAATGATATAGAAGTTGTGTATGTTACAATGAGAGATGATTCTAATGATTATGAGAATATTGCACTAATTTCTTATATGATTAAAGGTGATCATTTGAATATTGATAGTGGTTTTTCACATCACATGACTGGTGATAAGGACAAATTTGAAACCCTAGATCAATGTAAAGGTGGATATGTTAAGTTTGGTAATGATACACCTTATACAATTAAAGAGAAAGGATCAATTCAATTGACTAACAAGATTAGATGTGAAGATGTATACTGGGTTGATGATCTCAAGTATAACTAGTTGAGTGTTTCACAACTAAACACTTCTAGTTACAAAGTTGAATTCCATCATGGGAAAGCAAAGATCTATGATGCCAATGGAGAACTAGTTGGAGGTGGTGAGAAAACAAAAGGTAACTTGTTCTATCTAGATTTAGCTGAAGAGACATGCTTGTTTGCAAAATATAATGATGTTTGGTTATGGAATAAGAGGCTATGTCATGTTAAATTTGATAACGTGGTAAGCATAAGTAAATTGAAAAAAGGTTAGAGGGCTGCCTAAGTTAAAGAAACCTAAGAATGCAATGTGTAAGCAATATCAATTGGGAAAAATGACTAAATCTAGTTTTAAAAGAAAAAATCATACTTCTAAGAATATTTTGGAATTGGTTCATACTGACCTTTGTGGACCTATTGGTGAGAATATTTACTATGGAGACAAATATTTTATTCTATTTGGAGATGACTACTCTAGGATGATGACTGTTATGTTTCTCAAAGAAAAATCTGATGCATTTTAGTTATTTAAGTGGTACTTGGAAAAATTTGAAAAGGAAACAGGTAAGAGTCTGAAATGTCTGAGATCTGACAGATGAGGTGAGTTCATTTCTAATGAGTTTAACGGGTTCTGCAATGACCCAGGATAAAAATATAGATGTCAGCACCTAGGACACCACCACAAAATGGTATAGCTGAAAGAAGAAATCGATCGATCATGGATTGTGATAGGACATTAATGATGGAGAAAAATGTTACACAAAAATATTGGAGAGAAGTTGTAAGTACAACTGTTTATACCCTGAACAGAGTACAAGTCAAGAAAGGTACAAATTATACACCTTATGAGCTATGGTATGGACATGCACCTACTATAAGCTATTTTAAAGTCTTTGGGAGTAGATGTTTTATACTAAAGGATAACAGAAATGGTAAACTTGATGCTAAAGGAGAAGAAGGCATATTTCTTGGATATTCTACTAAGAGTAAGGCATACAAATGTTTGAATTCTAACACTAACAAAATTATGGAAAGTGCAAATGTTAGAATTGATGAATATGCAGAGAGAAATGAAGCTGAAAGCATGATTGAGCCTGAAAGTTACAGATCATTCACATATCCTGAAGAAGAGGATTCTAATGAAACTAAAAATGAAGTTGCTGAGCAACAGTCTGCACCTACCGAGACACAAAATGAAATGTCTGGGCAACACGAGGTGACTATTGAGCTATTTGATGGAGATGTTGAGTCACCGTTTCACCCTGAACTTATCTTTAACAATCAAATTGAAGCTGAGAAAGAGCCTAATTTGGTGAAATATGTAAGAAGGCACCATAAACCTAATCAAATCATAGGAGCAAAGGATTTTGTAGTTATGACAAGAGGCAAATTGAGAGAAGACACATGTTTTCTATGTGATTTTGAGCCTAAGACAGTAAAAGATGCTTTGGACAATGAAGACTGGATTCAAGCCATGAATGAAGAGATACACTAGATTGAAAAGAACATGACATGTACACTTGTACCAAGGTCTGGCGACAAAAATATAATTGGTTCAAAGTGGGTATTCATAAACAAGTTGAATGAACATGGAGAGGTAACAAGAAACAAAGCAAGACTGGTATGCAAAGGTTACACACAAGATGAAAGAATTGACTATGGAGAGGCATTTGCCCCAGTTGCAAGATTGGAGGGTGTAAGAACTCTACTTTCATATGCAGCCTACAAAGGATTTAAAGTCTATCAAATGGATGTGAAGTGAGCATTTGTAAATGGGATATTAGAAGAGGAAGTATATATTGAACAAGCTGATGGATTTTTTGACCCAAGTAAGAGGAACATGGTTTGCAGACTGCACAAGGCATTATATGGATTGAAGCAAGCACCCAGAGCATGGTATGAAAGATTGTACAATTATCTAATGAAGATTGGATTTGCAAGAAAAAATGACAACATCAATCTATATCTGAAGACAGAGCAAGGTAAAGAAATTTTATTGGCTGAAATTTTCATTGATGACATCATATTCAGTGGACAAGATATGATATGTAAAGCATTTTCAAAGGAGATGCAAACTGAATTTGAAATGTCAATGTTTTGTGAGATAAAATTCTCTGTTGGACTACAAATACATCAAATGAAGAATGGTATCTATATTACTCAATCAAAATATATCAAGGAGATACTGAAAATTTTTGGTATGGAAGATTCAAAACCAGTGAGTACACCCATGGCTACTAGACAAAAGTTGAAAAAGAATGATGATACAAAAGAGGTAAATCAAACATTGTACAAATCAATGATTGGTAAGCTACAATATGTTGTACATAGTAGACCTGATATTGCATTAGCAGTCAGAATTGTTGCTATATTTTATGCTAATCCAAAAGAGACACATATTATGGCAGTAAAAAGAATTTTGAGATATCTAAAAGGTACATAAGACTATGACCTATATTACAAAAGGAATGACAAGTTTGAACTCAGAGTCTATACTGATTTTGAATGGGCTGGTAATGATGATGATAGAAAAAGCACCATAGGAGGAGAATTTATTTTGGGGAAAATATTAGTTTCTTGGACAAGCAAGAAACAAAATTGCACCTCACAATCTACAGTTGAAGCCGAGTATGTGGTAGCAGTAGTTAATTGTTCAAACATTGTGTGGTTGAAGATACTACTGAAAGGTATGAAGGAGGAGATCATAGAACCAGTTGTCATATATTGTGATAACATGAGTGCCATTAATATTTATAAAAATCCTATAATGCACTCTAAGACAAACATATAGCTATCAAGTATCATTACTTGAGGGAGCTAGTTCAGAAGAAAGAAGTGAGATTGGAATATGTGAACACTAAGGAATGGTTGCTAGACATATTTAAAAAAGAATTACCCAAGGATTCTCATTAGTATCTAGAGATAAATTGGGGGTAATTCCCCTAGTAGAGGCTAATTAGTTCTGGATGGCACCATTGCATCAAATGTTTTAATCAGAACACTTGACACATTGATGCACAATGAGTCACATTTTTAGGATGTTGCCTAAAAATTGTGAAGTGGAAGACAAGAATGGAAAAGTAAATCAATCATACAATAAAAATGATAGGAACAACATGATACAAATATTAGAACAGAAGAATCTGCATAATGAAGATGTTAACATCTTTGGCATTGTTGTCAAAGAGGGAGAAGATTGCTAAAACAAATGGAGGAAACCAAAATCAAGGAGATATTACTGAAAGATGGAGCTTAAGAGACATAGAAAGATATCAGTGTGGCTATAGACACATAGGGAGTAATACTTTACATATGTGAATCAGAATGAAGCTAAAGACATTAATGAAAATTTTTTCATATCAGGAACACAGGCACTTTTTGGATTGTATGGTAACTTTCATTGAAATTCATTATTTTATTGTTTTGTGTTGCCATCAATGCCAAAGAGGGGGATTGTTGGAAATATTGCTACAATGTAGACAATTTTTATTTTGTCATTGATGTCAAACCTTAACTAGTGAGACTATTGTTGTATGTTTGAGTACCTTATCCATTCATTGATGAAGATTTGAAAAGAATGGGATAACAAGAAGACCAAGGAAATAGTTGACTTATGAGTATACACAAGGGTACTTGATCATTTGGCACTTTAAAAAAGTGATACGTCGTTTATCTATCACTAACAATTCACTGGAAGGTTAATGCTGAGCAAAGAAAATTTGATACTGAGAAAAGCGAAAGGTGATGTTGAGCAAAGAAAAAATGATGTCGAGTGCCAGTGAAATGTTGAGGGAGATAGAGAAAAGCTCACCAGCAGTATTTTGTTTATTGATGAGATTTGAGATCTCTAGCCGACATAATTTATTTTATTGATATGTGTGTTATTAATTAAGATTTGTCCACATTCATTTAATGCATGGGAAACCATTATCAACGCATGGATTCAATGTTTAATTAAGGACTGTATTGGAGAAGTAAATTAAATGTAATGATGGGAAGATCCATTGGATCTGACCTAAACTAAGATCTGTGATCGTGATTAAGTGGCAAAACATTTATCTCACCTAGATTGAGAGGTATATTAGAACCTATAAAGGTTATATTTGTTGTATCTGAAAAAGGACAAGTTGAATGCAAAAGTGTTGCATGGTTAATTTACTGATTGGCAAGACCTAGCAGAGAAGGCTGAGCAGAGAAGGTAGTGACAGATTGCTTGAAGGATTTCCAAGCAGATCTAAAGTTTGAAATGAGAATGGAGGCCACTCAGTGAATTAGCATTAGAGATGAAACTGGATCTAGATTTACAAAGTAAGTTGTATCTATCAGATCACACCTGCTGATTAGTTTCTAACCATTGTATCATTTCAAATCCTTTAACTAGGTTGACCTAACAATCATTGTATAAATCCTTTGAACAAGGTGACATTCATATTGGAATGTTCTAAGTCCTCCAACAAGGCCACTCCTAACAAGGTGATTAAATCCTTTAACCAGGTCACATTTGACAGTGTGTTTTGTAACCTTTAACAGGGTTGGCTCTTCACAAGGCATCACTTCAGAAGAGTGAAATTTTGGTAGCATGTTACTGGTGGTTTTTCTCTTATTGGGTTTCCACATTAAATCATGGTGTCAAAATGTGTGAATGTTACTGTTGTGTTTTACTGTTAAGTTTCTGCAAGCTTATTACATTAGTACAATAAACTACATATTTTTGTTGTTTATTGTTGCCGAGCAGATCTGAGTTGTTTAAGTTTAAAGTTTTTATGGGTACATGTGGACCTGAGGATAACTAATTCACCCCCCATCTCAGTTATTCTGAATTCATCCTAACACTAATATTCACATAACAACTCATAACCATATATATATATATATATA
>MU227713.1:6733929-6755530 GCA_018584345.1 Thuja plicata | reverse complement strand
CACCTCCAAAAAAATGAAGTTAGAACATTTCAGAAAACATATATGCAAAATTGTGAAAAATATTCTACCATATTGTAGAATCATTCTTCTACATGGTCCAAAACCAATCAACTAAACCTTCTAGATCAAATGTAAACCTTATTTTGTCAAGTATTGCCTCATGGTTAGATTCATGAACTTTCCACAAATTCTTGTTAAGAAGTCTACGACAATATTTAATAAATTGAATATTTGTTGCAACAACAAGGTTAGAGTAATGAAGAATATGTCTATGTGTCTCAAACTCCTCAAACAACTAGTGAATAGAATTTTTGATAGGGTACCTACATTTTATAGAAGGATAAGTTAATGCCAAAATCAATGCAAAGTGTAATAATATAATTGTAAGAGGTCTTAATACACCTCAACACAACAATGATATGTTCTAAGTCATGTCCCTATCACAATAATAGATCATGTTGGATTCTCAATAATCTCTACATTAATAACTATAGTTATCAATTTTTTTCCTCAATACAATGAGATAAATTGTAATTTTTTCCTTCTTCATTGTTCTCATCTGCAATAAATCCATATGCATGACCCGCATTTAATAAAAAGATATAAGTTAACACAAAAGTATGGGCCCCTAGAAGACATGGATTGATTTAATTCTTGAAAGGAGGAATGCATATTACGCTTTGGGGATAGAGTTTGTAACTATAGATTGGGTAACTCTTGGGTGGATCTGTCCTTTGTTTCCCAAGAGTTGTTTCCACTACTCACCACTCTCAATGCCACCTCCCTGTCTTAGAATCAGGATGCAATGATTTGGGAAGCTTTCCCTAGTGGTTCTTTCACTATTGCTTTGGCCTACTCTATTCAGATGCATCTGGAGGCCTCCCCTCCTTGGGCACAAGCCTGGCTTCTGGACCTGGTCTATAAAATCAATGTGTTTTACTGTCTTTTTCTTCAAAACTACATCCTCACTGTCGATAATCTCATCAAGAGAGGTATTCCCATCCCTAACAGGTGTGTTTTGTATCTACGAGGTAAATTGGGGGTGATTCCCCTCACTAAGGCTAATTAAGTTCTATATGGAATTGTTGCATCAAATATTTCATTCAGAAAGTCTGACACGTTGATGCACAACAAGTCACACTTTAGGATGCTAGCTAAAGTTGTGAAGATGAACAAGGACAGAAAAGAAAAATCAATCATAATCAAGATGATAGGATTAGCATGATACTGAAGATCTACATGATAATGATATCGACATCTTTGGCATTTTTTTGAAAGAGGGAGAGATTACCTATAAAGAGGAAGAGGTTGCCGAGAAAGAGAGATTACAAAGAGGAAAAGATTACATAGGGGCAGAAGTTACTATTGAAAACATTGAAGTGATTATCTACTTAGAGGGAGTCTACAGATGATTAGACACAGATGATTACATTGTGATTATAGACACAGAGGGAGAAATGTTTTACAGATAAGAATCATAATGAAGCTAAAGACAATAATGAAAATTCGTTCATATAAGGGAACACAGGTGAATTTTTGGATTGGTTGGTAACTATGCTTGTTAAATCATTGTTTTAATATTTTGTCTTGCCATCAATGCCAAAGAGGGAGATTGTTGGAAAGTGACAATGCAAGCAATTGTTTTTTTGTCATTGATGTCAAACCTTTACTAGTGAGACTATTGTTATTTGTTTGAGTACCATATCTATTGTTGATGAAGAAGATTTAATAAGAAGACCAAGTGAATGGTTGAGTTAAGGCAACTAAAAGGGTACTTGATCAATTGGCACTCTGGCAAAGTAATTTGTTGTTTATCTTTCAAAGACAATTTTTCTGTTTGTTCTGTGCCAAGAAAGTTTGGCTTGTGCCGAGAAAAGTTGCTTGTGTCGAGTAAATTTGCTTGTGATGAGAAAAATTTGCTCAATGCCGAGCACCATTGAAATTGCCGAGTGGAAACAGTGATGTTGGCCCACTTACAGTAATTGGATTAATGATGAGATTTGAGATCTCTGGCCGACTTAGTTGATTTCATTGGGATATGTAATGTTAATTAAAGATTGATGCACGTCATTTAATGTATGGGTAACCGTAATTAATGCATGGTTTCAAGATTTAATTAGAGACTACTTTGGAGAAGTAAATGTAATGTAAAGATGGAATGATCCGTTGGATCTGACCTAACCTAAGATCTATGATCTTGTTTAAACGGAAAAATATTTATCTGACCTAGACAAAGAGGTATATTATAACCTCAAGGGGTTGTTCATGAAGTGTGATAGAGTGTATGTGTATGTAAGAGGTTTGCATAGTTGATTTACTATTTGGTATGATCTAGCAGAGAAGGCAACAGGCAAAAGCAGAAAGTTGCATGTGTGATTGCTTGACGGATTTCCAAGCAGATCAGAAGGTTGAATTGAAAATGCAGGCTATCTAGTAAGTTAACAGCAGAGCTGTAATTGGATCTGAATTTGCAAAGTAAGTTGTATGTACGAGATCACAACTATTGATTACTTTCTTACCATTGTATCAGTTAAATCCTTTAACAAGGTTGACTTAACGGTCATTTGTCTAAGTCCTCTAATAAGGCCACTCCTAACAGGGCAATTAAATCCTTTAACCAGGTCACACCTAGCAGTGTCTTATTGTAACCTTTAACAGGGTTTGTTCCTCACAGGGCATCTCCTTAGAAGAGTGAAAACTTGGTAGCATGTTACTGGTGGTTTTTCCCATATTGGTTTTCCACGTTAAATACTTGTTTCAACTTGTGTGAATGCTTATGTTTTTCTTTACTATTATGTTTCTACAAGCTAATTTCAATTGATAGTAAACTGCATGATTAAGTTGTTGATTTATGCTACTGCTGCCGAGTAGATCTGAAGTATAGAAAGTTTTTTATTTGCTACATCTAGACCTGAGGAGAACTGATTCACCCCTCCCCTCTCAGTTATTCTAAATTCATTCTAACACTCATGACAGTCGAAATGGCCTTCCAAATCTCTCCCTTTGAGTTCACTGTGAATTCATATTCTTGTCAATAAACCCATTATGCTTGTGTTTATTTTTTCTCATCACCATTGTCACTATCATGATATCTCCTTTGAACTCTTTATTCTCTTACCTCTTTTAATGATGCCTTCAAATACATGAGCTTCCTCTTGGGTGCATCATCCAAGATGAAGGTAACCCCTTTGAGAGATGTTAATCTTATCAACAAAAAAAGGGAAATCAAATATCTACCCAGAAACATACACCTAGGTGAACTTTTTGGTTAGCTGCACATCCTATGTGTATTCAAGAGGGAATATATATCCCTTTATCATGGAATCTAAGCCAAAGGTCACCCCACAAGGAGGTATTAAACATATCAAAAGAGAATAGAGATCAAGTGTATACCTTAGAAATATTTTCAACCATTTTTTCTCCGATCGCTTAATTTCTTGCAATCTGAGAGCTAACTATGCATTTAAAGCATCAAGTTCCTTTTCTTCTTCTGTACACATTGCATCATTGTCTGGTTTTATGTTTTTTTATTTCCCTCTCCAAATGTTCCACTTTGAAGAGAACTAGAGTAAACAAGCTGCCATGATGTAATCTTGCTTCAAATGACAACTGTGTCATTAGTCCAACTATAGAATAATAATCAAGTGACTCTATTATACCTTAACAACAACACAAGAACATCCAACAACCTTCCGAGATTTTTCCTCTGAGTCATTTTTGAAAAGCTGCACAAAACCATAAACATGTCAGACGGGGATAGAGGCAGACCACAATCAATAATTAAAAAACTGGGAAATGCTTACCCCTGCCCATTCACCCAACTTTTTTGTACTTGGCAGAGAAATCAAGTTTACATTGTGTTCAGCACACAAAGCTTGAACTAATTTTTTGAAATCGGGCTGGTTGCAATCTTCTGCAAGCACACAAAGCTGAGCATCATGCTTCTCAATTGCTTTAGCACCCTCATGAAGACCATGAGCAAGACCATCATGAGCCAATGATTTTTTTAACACAAGCTACAAAGCAGTTAAGATGTCCAAGGGTTCTCCCAATGCTGGAGCAGCAGCAGGTTGAGCTTCAACATCTCTGAGAATTCTAGGAAAGTATTGTCAATTATACACCATAACCCGTTTTAACTTTCAAATCTAGACAAAACTAGGAAACAATTTTAATTGAATAAAATATAAAGTAGTTACTAAATGATATTATCAGATTTAAGGCAAAAATATGACTCCGAACCCAAGCATTAGATATCGTGGCCTATCCTCCTTGGTAGAATAAATCTAAATTCCAACAATAAAATGGTTTACATACAATCAGAGCATCAATATCAAAAACTCCTGCTTTGGACTCTTTGCAACTTTAAGGGCTTATGCCTTACGAACATAAATATCAAAACTTCAATTTATTTTTTGTAAATAGAACTTTCAAATAGAAAGGTACACCATGTTTCCTCATTATAGAGAGACGATCACACAATATATTACACACCCTAATGAAACATATAAGTAAAAGCTCTTTGTAACTGAAGACATAAAATAGGTCTTACGATTCCATCTTTGTTATGTCACTCACTACTTGTGCTCCATAATAAGCAGGAACTGAGAGTAAAAAAAGCACAAAAAAGCACGAGTGTGGGCTGGCCAACATTATAATGAGAAGTTTGTCCATTTAAAACATGAGCAATTACCCACGTGATATGTCCAATGGTCATCTATGGCAGATTTCTCATGTGATATTTGTTTCCTTTTCACATTGTGTAGTCATCTATGACATGTCTAGTTTGTGGTTGAAAAAAATATGCCCAATATGTGTAGGAAGTTGTAAAAAAATTACTCTATGTAGTAGAGGCATCAAAGTGGAATTTAAATTGTTCTATAAGAGCCAAGAAGTTTATTAAGAGTCATTAAGTGCTATAAGATATAGAATAAAGATCGATTACAAAAAAATAAGTGAAAAAATAAGTCTCCATTCCAAGGCAGAATTATCTGTTAATTGCAAGATGGGAAAGATGAAGAAATATCAACTTCATAGAATACTGGAGGTAAAAAAATAAGTCAAGGACTAATATTAAGTTATTAGCCTAGAAAATTCCTTCAACAGACTATAATTATAGGGGCCCAAAGAGAAGAACATTTCATCTCAAGTAACCAAACTTTTAGGTGAAAACGCTGCTACCATTCTGATAGTTGTCATCTGAAGTTTTACAAATTCTGCAAACTTTATTTATTCAATTATAATATGATTGCATTCATATCTTGATGATGAATGAATGTGAAATGTATTTCTTACTTTGATGCAAAGCACAATGGGACCAAACACAAGTCAATTCATTCAAGGACAAATTCTTCGATATTTTAGTGAGATACAACTTCTCACATCATCTCTTGTCTTCAGGACACAATTCTAATTCATCAACTTAAATCAATACTAGGATACACCAAATTGATCACATAATCCTTACACTCTCTCAAGACCTATTAATGGTTAGATTCTAATAAATAATATCTCTCCCTTCTACTGTACTCCTCATATTGAATACTGATCACACTATCTCTGATCAGATGTATTGATCTCACCATCTTTGATCACATTTACTGATACCATTCCATTTACTGATTGTATCCTGAACACTTAAGGACTCCACACATTTTCCTCATTACACTGATTGTATCCTGAACACTTAAGGACTCCACACATTTTCCTCATTACACTGATTGTATAATAATCTTCTCCTAACACCAATAATCTTCTCCTAACACCCAATGATAGAATACCCTTTAAAATATCCCTAGGATCATTCTTTGTCATCATTTATCCTATCCATTCTCCCCAGTCATCCTCAAGGCTATTATCTTGCCTCAAATAAATCTATCATGACTTTACTGTCCTATTCCTTTTCAATTAGAATTTCTTCTTCCTAAAAACCATTTATCCCTTGGGTTACCAACCTTCAAGACACTCTAGGATTTTTTGACACAACCCCCAAATCTTAATACGTTCAAATACATTAGTTATTTCCCTTTATGACCTTGTTCTAAGATCCCACTGTCACACTTAAGACAGTCACATATACTTCCTAATTGGTCTTCCCTAAATACATAGCCTCTAATAATGTACTTGGGCACTCCCAGGACTTCTCAACACTCTTCTCACAATACATACAACACATACTTCCCAACTTACTTTATGGACAAGTCCGTAATCTAACTTTGTCTCTGTATTACTGTCTTAGAGACAGTTACAGTCACCTTTTCACTATTTCCAAGCACATGACACATCTTGCATGGCTTCCTTCCACCTTAGGAATAGTTAGTATACATTGTTCCCCATCTCCCTGCCAAACATGGGGGTCAGATCTACATAAATTTAAAAGATATCACATTATAAACACCTTGGATACCCTAGACAAGGGTTTATGACAGTTATCCTTCAAACTCTATTATCTTTATCTATTCCAAATGAAAACAAACACCACCAAAACCAAAAGAATAGTGTTTTATTATTTTAACATCAAAAACAAAAGTTTCTTCAAACTGATGTCGACTAGACCATGGAAAAACACAAATATCAGATTGTGAATAATTGTCAAAATAGGAAACTGTGCAGGAAACATAACACTTTATTAAACTTAGGCTTCATACATCCAATTCTCTATCCATTATTGGGATTTTACATCTATTATAGAATTATATCAACCTATCAAACCAATTACCAACTTTCCTAACTGTCCTACAACCATATTTGGCCCGTCTTGCCTCTTAATCCTTATGTTGTCAACATTGACAACAAAGTTGTCAATGTGAAACTTACATAGTTTTATCATTTGTAAATTTCTCCCTTACATCACATGGTCTTTCATTGACCCTATAAACTCAAATCATAAACTAAATCTATTAGTCTACCCTTAAACCCTCATATTAGGCCTTATAGGCCTAATTTTCCTATATTGGCAACATTGATTACATTGATTCAAAATGTCTCCAAATTTACTCTTTATTTATGTTTGAATGCATCCAAACATTTGCATTAATTCATAATTTCATCAAGAGCTAATTAATTCAAAACTTAATCTAATTCTTTTTATCAATATGTTGTATCTTGTGTAGGGACAAAAGTATGACTCCTTCAAGGTACATGAAGGCTTGAAGATGTTTGTCAACTTGGAACTGATCGTGTATGTATATCCTTCTTATTAGTGAATTTTATAAACTGATTTTTAGAATTATAATGTGCGGTCTTTTGATCAATCCTATATCTAGTTATTTGTAGACTTCTATAGAAATCTTACTATAATATGTAGTAGCCACTTTTTTGGTTATGATATGTTTGTTTATTCAGGCCCTCATACTTATGTGGGGACTTCAAGTTATAATTACTATTCTAAAATCTCACACAATCATGAAAGTATTCAACTATTTCACTTATTCAGCTAGGCACATTTATAGGATATGGATTTACCTTTATTTACTACCAGCTTTATTCCTCGGGCTAATGTAATGTTAAGAGTATCTGCCTAGTATTGGAGTTAATCTGAGATTCTCTTGGAAATCCGAGTAGGTGTTTTGATATTTTTCTGTATATAGAATAGTGATTGATGCAAAATCCCTAAATTGAATGTTAAAAAATAGTTGCCTTATTTGGGTGTTTTGTGTGGGATTGAGTTGAATGCATGAAAAAATCAAGTGCCCTATTCTGTATTTTAGTTCTTCTAGAATATGGAATGGGGACTAATTCTATAAAATGCCTAGATCATGTTTTAAAGAAATTTTTGTTGTTGGCTCTCTTCGCAGTACCAGCAGCTGCTGCTTCCCCTTCTTATCAACTAAGTGGGTTGATGGCACCCTGTCTGGTATGGTGTGTCACCTAGCTGTTACCTTATAGGGGCTTAATCTCGTGAAACAACTTTATCTGGACTCTATTATGCCTCGTTACTGTACCTGGGATGTTTTGAAGAGACTTTCAACTTTTTGTTAATGATTTGATGTGATATCCACCCAAAAATTGTTCTTTTCATTCGAAATGGGCAAAAAGTGGGACCAATACCGTTTGATGGTATTGTTGTAGACAGAGGTTAATGCAGATAAAATATTAAAAACCTGGTATGAGAGTTTTATAATGTATTTTGAATTTTGAATGTATGAGGTTCGGTCAAAACCTTAATCCTTAGGGCATCAGGTTTTTTTATTTATGTTTTTGGGTGCATGTATAGGGTTGAGGATAATGCAAGATAATTAAGGAAACCCTAATCTGAGTGTTTCAAAATTGAATTTGTGTTTGTGGGCATTGTGCAGAAGATTACCAAGTACCATTTTTTGGTTGCCAATGCCAAGTTTATGCTAGATGAAGAGGAGCACTTTCACGAGCTCTTGTTTGAGAGGTTGAGGATGTATGGGGAGTACAACAGGGAAGTTGATTTTTGGCTTGTGATAGAACCAAAATTCCTGGACAAGTTTCCTAATATAACCAAGTGCCTGAGTTGGCTTGCTGTGGTGCTTATGTCAACAAATGACACTTGGATAAAGTAAGTATTTTGCAGTAGGATCTTAAAAAGCTTTGTGCTAGCATCTGAGTATGATTTTTGTACAAGTATCTGAGAAGAGAAAAACCTTGATTGTTCTTATAGTTGTTTCCATGCTCACATTTTTACATTCTTTTCTATTATTGTCTATGGTTTCAGGGGAAATTTTCAGGTCCATCATCCTATAAATGGATTATTTTATACAATACAAATAGTTAACCAAAATAATTTGTCAAATGTCAAAACGAGTAAGTTACCCTAAAATTCTATATTAATTTGTGAAATCTCAAAATTGAACAAAAATGTGGATGTATTGTTAAACATTACCGAATTTACCCCTTATCTTAAATTTTTAATAGGTTTTAACATGCTTTATGAGGGTAAGTGAGCCTTTTAACTCTCAGCTAGCAGGCTAGCATGAAAGACATGAATATTGGATTTTGAACCTTGTTTATTATGGCACTGAGTGCCCTACTTTATAGGTAGACTACATCCTGAAGAATTATAACAGGTTGTGACATGTTTTTCTTTAGGAAAATAGGAAATTCTATAGATAGGACTACAAGGGAAGGATTATAGCAGGTAGTAACATTTATTTTTATTAGGAAAATGGGAAATGCTATACACAGAACCAGTGTGGTAATGCATATTGACAAACACAAAATCTAGTGGTCTAAAGCACAGTATAGAGGCTTCTTTTTCATCAAAATTCATCTGGGACATGCATCTGCACTCACCCAGGTGGGTCGTGATTAGAATCCTGGGTGCAAGCTCTGAGGGATTGAATCCATACATCTTACCACTAGACCATGGCTCAGAAGACCTACCAAGCTCTAACATTGTTAGAATATATGCTTTTTAATTAGAAATCCTCCAAGATTTGGAAAACTCACCTACCATGCATTAACATAAAAGACAGGAGTGATTCCTTAATATTCATGCTTGGAGAGGGCAGTGTGAATTTAATCAATTTGTGTCATTTTTATTTAACAATGTTTAAAATGTTATCAGCAGGAATTTGATGTCAATAACCTAACTGATGCAGTTTTTATACAGGGGATGTCTATCTTATTAGAATCAAAATTAATAGTGGAAAGAACAATACCGCTATATTATTCATTTCTCTTATATGGCATGTGATTGCATACAACAGTTTTTGTTTGGTATGAGTATATTTTTTCATCTCTTTTCCCCTTTAAATATTTTGTGCTTTCATTTACTCTTTATTATGTTTGAATGCATCCACACATTTGCATTAATTCATAATTTTATCAAGAGCTCATTAATTCAAAACTTAATCTAATTCTTTTTATCAATATGTTGTATCTTATGTAGGGACAAAAGTATGATTCCTTCAAGGTATACTCTAAAATTATGAAAGCATATAACGACACGAAGGCTTGAATATGTTCGTCAACTTGGAACTGATTGTGTATGTATATCCTTCTTATTAGTGAAGTTTATAAACCAAATTTTTAGAATTATAATGTGCAGTCTTTTGATCAATCCTAGATCTAGTTATTTGTAGACCTCTATATCAATCTTACTATAATATGCAGTAGCCACTTTCTTGGTTATGATATGTTTGTTTATTCAGGCTCTCATACTTATGTGGGGACTTCAATTTATAATTACTATTCTAAAATCTCACACAATCATTAAAGTATTCAACTATTTCATTTATTCAGCTAGGCACATTTATAGGATATGGATTTACCTTTACTTACTACCAACTTTATTTTTCAAGCTAATGTAATGTTATCTCTCAAGGATATGCGTCAAAATTCCATTATACTTTCGCCAACAAGGAAATCATTCTAGTGTTTTTTCCCAATTATTAAACACCTCACATAATCGACAACCTCTCTGGTTTGTCACTGTATTCATCAAGAGAAAGAAGCCTTTGCAGTTGACAAACAAAAGATTACAACACAAATCATGTTGTAGTTTATTGGCAATTGCCTTGCGTGGTATGTAAGAATATCAATGGAACTTTGATGACTTCAGTTATCTCAAGTATTGGCTTTAATCTGCCTATTTCTTTCTACTGTTATAAGACGAGTTATTTGTATCTCAAATAGTTGTCTCAGACATATGCCTTATGATTTATCCTATTGTTTATGTACAGTTTGTTTTTATTTATTTCTCTTATATGATATAATCTGGATTAATAATTCATAAATCCTAATCCTGCACCTTCAAATTGTCCCAACAGCACAAGTTAGTCTGATCTCATCGGTCACCCTCACATCAGACAAGACATCAGTAAAACGTTGGATAAATCTTTCTTGTCTGTGAAAATGAAGAACATAACTTTAAGAGATGTAGATATCACTGCCAGTAACTGATTTGTAATTCATTTCATTTACCTATACCCATAAACCAGTATCCCAAATTTGCAGGTTGTATATTCCCTTCAATACAATTTATTTGTCTATAGAAAGGTTGAAGAATAGATATATAATATTTAGGGAAACATATAGAATCAAATTATTATGGGTGCAGTATCCTTGATTTTATTATGGGTGTAGTATCCTTGATTTTATTTGGAAGCTGCGATTCATGTAAACTAAAAGGAATCTTTCTAGTCTGTGCAGAAAAATATTATGAAACTTGTATTGCTGAGAGATATTTTTGCAATAAATGGAAAGACAAAAATGTCTTATGTACCTATCGCGAGGCGATGATTGATATCGTTCACCAGGTTGCTTCAAGTTATTCTCTTTTGAGATGACTCTCTGGTAACAAGTTTAAGCTTTTGTCAGTTCAAGAAGTGATCTAACACCATGGTCGGAGGAATTTCTCGGAGAGTAGAATTTTGTCATTTTAAAGAGAAATTAGTACTTAAATTATATCATGGGACCTTTTCTTTTCCACTTTCATTATCATTATTCATCGAGTGACAGTAAAAATGATAGAATTACATATCTAACATAACTTTTATCATAACTTTTACCTTGCACCACTGACATGATTTCATGGAAGAGGCACCCTCTCTGAGTGTTGGACTCCATCAAAACATGAAGGAAAATAATTAACCTACTCTTAATGGATTAGAGGAAGATTGGTTAGCATGTTAGTGAAGAAAATTGATTTTATTATTTAAATTGAAATTTGAAATTAAGATTTATTAATGATTAGAAAATATAGTGGAATTGAAGATAAAGTTTGATATATTAAGAAAAAGCCTAGATCATATAACAAATCCTGTCCCAAAATTAAACAACTTCCACAATAAATTAGAAAAATAATATTATTTCCATCTATGACCAAAATAAACTGGATGTTGGTCATTAATCAAAAGGCCAAACCAGGTCTCTAATAAGCTACCCAATTTAGTTGTTACTTATTCCTGTGTGGACTAATGAAATTTGTTAGAAACTTGCTATACTGTAAAGGCTACTAAGTATGAATCAGTGAGAAGTAGAATGGAATTCCCAACTCTCTACACTTAAGAGAAATTTCAACATTTAGATAAGGGTTCTGCAATTTGTGGGAATTAATTCCATATAGGTGGGAAAGTCGATCCATCTTTTGGAAACGCTCATGAGTAGACAAAACGGATTCCTAGTTAATAGAATTTCAAGCCTGAATTTTTAGGGTTGAAAATGTCTTGGAAGTCTATAGGGAATGTCAAATTGATTATGTTAGTTTTTCTACATTTCTCGATTAAATCTCCTGTGGAAATTGGCAAATGCAACGAGAAAGATTACTAGAAAAAGTTCAAGATTAGACAGACTTCTACAACTGAGAATACATACCTCCTCATCTCTGTGCATGAAATGCATGAAACCGTCATGATGATTGTCGTGATGTGAGTACTTGGGTGCATTAACTGGGAATAGCAAATAATTGGGCCCAAGCTTGTGTCTCTGTGTATCAAAATATGAGAAAACACGAGTCTGAAATGTTTTATCATCTGTATAATAGATGCCACGTACAATTACTCCAGGGCATAATGCTAACTGCTCATTCTCGTTAAAGAAATTATTAATATTTTTGTTCAAGACCATCCTTCCAACTGGCTGCAAAAAGCATAAACCAGTATGAGAATTAGTTTTTCAACTATGGATCTTAATTAGAAATACAGAATGGAACACTTGGACCAGCTCAGGAATTAATTGCTGATGTAAAATAAATTACATAGTATAACTAAAATTTTGGAAATCAAAAGATTGGCTCCAATACCCACCTACAAAGGAAATAGATCCTCTGGCCAAGTTTTTGTGTCATCAAGAGGATCAAAATCAAACTTATGTTCGTCAGATGGATCGATGGTTTGAATATATAGCTTCCACTCAGGGCTGTTTCTAGAAGCTATATCATCGTATAAATATTTTGTAGCATGACTATGATTAGTACCTCCCACAATTATAGCCTCCTCGTCAAGTAAAAATTTGAGTCCACAAGTAGGTTTCCAATGAAACTTACAATATGTTTCTTTCCCATCTCTATTAATCAACTGAAAAGATGAACACAAATTCAGTTCTTTGAACTATTAGTAGATCATCATCAATCACTATATTTACAACGTTGAGAGAAAAGTATTGACTCTATACAGGAAGTTGTTTTACTAATTAGAAGATACAAGCACATTACAAAAGTAAAATAATCAATTTGTCAAATAATTCCATGAACAATTGATATATAGGCTCAACGAATACAAAGTGATATGAGAAGTGGCTAATGGAATAACACAATTATTTAATACATTATGTATCATTCAGAACAAAAACTTGTCTTGCAGAAAGGACTTCCACAAAATTGAAAGATAATGACTGAAGGATAAGAAGTTTCCATGTTTGAAAGATGGTTTTCATAATGATATAAAGAAGAATTAGCCACTGTATTATACAATCAAGGCTGCCTTTTATCCTCCCAGAGGCAATTTCATGACAATTCATGTATATCGTATACACAAATTCAAAATTGGCACCAAGTGAAGGATAAAAAGTTAGGTTGTCATATTTGAAAGATGACTTTCATGAGGCCATGAAAAAGTATTATCCACTTATCATAATCAAGGTTTCCTTCTAACCTACTAGAGATTATCTCCAATGGGATTCATGTTGTTATCAATATTTGGAGCTCCTCTCATCACTATGGCACTTTTACATTGGGGATCTGCTACAAATGAAGAGTATTAAGGTGGAAGAAAATTGAGTTCTAAGGTTAATTTGGCATTGATACATGCAGGCTTGGCAGAATCAATATCCTTGTTCAAGATAATATCAGGATATAAAGGTTGTTTCATTATGTTTATACTTAAAGCGAATCACATAGTGGAAGCTGATCAATTAGCATGTTTAGTTGAGTAATAATAAAATAGCTTTTTCTATGCATAACCTTATAAATTGGCAATGAAAAAAATAAATATATAGAAGTGCTTCTGCATGAAATTGTATGGAGATTTTAGCATCAATTATTTGAATCACAATCTATCATCTATCTTCCTCCTATCATCCTTTTCTATATGATGGATTAGATAATAGAATTCAAAATATTGATGGTAAAAAAACATCACACAGATACATCCAAAAACACATAAATACTATCACTAGACTGTAAAAATATCACACCTCCTAACAATAAATATGCTAGCATATTTTTCATATGAACTGGAAGCTCAATGAATGTCAAATCGATCACTATGCAAACTAATTTAAAAATTTGTGAGAATTTGCATTCGCTGAATTTCTTCTTGGAAGGCCTAAAGTGAAGTCTCTTGTAACATAGTACATAGAATCTCCAAGGAAGCCCCTAAATCTTTAAGTTGGTATATTATTTTCTCATGAAGTGGCTAATTACATGTTGCAGTCCTCTTTCACCTTTCAAATTTGGCATGTTGTTACTAGTATGTTATGTTGTTAAAAATTGTGGATTTTTGACTGAAGATGAGCATGGTACATGTAGTTTCCAATGCAACAATGTGGAATTGGATAGATGGTTGAGTATTGGTATTTTTTTCTTGTTGTTTCATATTAGTGATCACTGTCATTTTTGTTTCATTTGTTTTGTTTGTGTAGAGAAGCAGATATAACTAAGGAGCGTATTGACAAACCTTTAAAAGCTGGTGCAAATGTCCTTTTAACAACAAAGGTAATAGATGACATGGCTCTAAAGGTGTACTTGCATGTTGTCTCACATAATGAAACTGGTAATTTTACTACTGTTTGGATCAGCTGGCTAATGTCTATTGATTTTTGCTTGGTGTAGTACTTTGTTGAAGCTGGTGCAATTGTTGTGCATCGTGTACATAAGGAAGACTTGTGTCATGTTGCCAAGGCAATGGATGCTACACAGGTAGTGAACTTATTTTGTCAACTTTTTAATCAGTGGTATTTTTTTTTTCTAGGGTAAAAGTTCACTAAGTATTTTGTCAGGGTTTTAATCACTTGTATAGCAATATCTTAGATTTGTCAAAATATTTTTCTTTAAGGATTTTGTCATTTCAGAGCATGTGGAGTCTACTTGTTTGGGAGTTATGAAAAACTTGTAGAAAGTATAGATGTTCCAAATAGTTTTGGGGTGATGTGGTCCAAGGTAATAAAGTCTGGCCTAGTGGTAGGGTGGGGTGTGTCAGAGGAACACATTTCCCTGCGTTCATGCCATCTTGTGGATGTCTCCAGAAATGATAGTTTTTGGAGACGGTTGGAAGATGTGTTATATGGAATTATATTTTTCTCCCATACAAAGCTTTAAGCTTGCTGATTTAATTTTTTTTTTGTGTGATTTACTTTAATGGAGATTGAATATTTATGTATGGAATAACAATTTCTACAATTGACTAAGAGGTAGAGGCCTAAGAATCATGGGTGCAAAATGAAGGGGTGCATTTCATGCTTTCATTTGGGAACCCATACATGCATATGAGCTGCACATCCCCCACTAACACACATTATGAACAGTTCAATTATTAACATGGCTATTTATATGGTTAACCTCCATGGACAACTTAATGAAAAAGGTCAATATGGTTTCTCTTGACTAGTAGGAGAGCATTAATTGATTACCAAATCATCCTTCAATCTCCTCTCTCTATTGGCCTATTGTACTTCCCTCTCCAACCACTCAACATGAATTATAATTCTAGTTCAATGGGAGTTAGAGAATTGAAGAAGCATTGAAGGAAATTGTTATCACATATGTTAAAACACATGGATTGAATAGGCATTGAAGGAAACTGTTATGACCGATGACTGAATATTGAGCAAGTAGGATGGCCTTTTCATCTGGGTCAAGGCTTTTCAAGTTATCAACATGTTGCAGAATGGATATTGACCAACCAGTCTTGAGTATGAAGGAAATAGCTGGGCTAATTGCCTTTATGGTTGGTTGGATCAGGAAGTTGGGGCAAAGGAGGATGAGGAGTGAGCATAGCAACAAATTTCCTCTATAGACTTCAAGTTATTGTTGAGTGTTTTCAATTCAATATTTGAAAGAAAAATTACAAGTTTTGAAGTGTTGTTAGTTGAATCACAGAATCAAAATACCCACCAAAAGGAAGTAACTTGAATTTTTTAATTGTCATTCTCTGCAGATTTTTCCTTTTCATTTGTCAAAAGCCTCAAAATAATTCACTTCAATCCATTTCCTTACTATTTCTTTTATGAGACTTGCATATTTATTTATCATATTATGGAAAATCAATAATTAAAGGATCTCGGTAAATCCACAAAATTTATCCTAAATGTCTCATCATCCTTGAACTTATTTCGAACATGGTCTCTTCTATTTCATAATATGGTTTCTAGTTCTTGAAATATGACTTGGTGTCTTACAATCTAAATTTTTTTTTTACTCAATTTCTTCTTGACACATCTGCCTTTGGAAGCCTAATGAGCTAGTGGCAGTTAATGCAAAATTATATAAACTAGAATGTTATAAAGGCTCTAATTAGCCACATATATGCCTTCTTGAACAACTGAGTATAGAGAATAAGAATAAACATAGTTGCTTGCTAATTGTAAAGCTAAGGAATAATAACTAACCTGATTATAATTTTTTTATCATAACAAAATGCCATTACTAATGTTGATTTTGTGGGTATGCACACTGTTTACCATTGCACAATGCATACAAAGACAGTGTACATCAAACATGTTCCATGTAATCACCATGTTAAATGGGACCATTCAATTGCTCATTTGGATTTCTATTATCTTCTATGAGCATGTACATTGAGTATTACATTTCTCCATGATTTTATGTTCATGATAGAAATGTGTCGATTTACTTGATTTTTAAGTATTATTTCTTTGCAGAGCTGTACACATTATTCCTCTCTAGTATCAGTCAGTTTAGATATTTTTGTTCAAATTTTTTATGTTTTAAACATTCTTGAAGAGAATACTAATAAGTGAATCTTCATGACTATGGAAACAACAATGCATTCCATATTTTCAATCATCTTGGTGGTAGTGATGAGGGATCCATCTTGGAAGCCAGTAAAAATCCAAATAGGTATGTAAATTGGTTTGCAAATGTTTTTAAGATAATAGCTTGTTTTTGTAAATGTTAATGATTTCGCAATCAATTCACATTTTGGAAAGATTGGCTATTGTAGCCATAAAATTTCCCTCTTGATGGTCTCTAGGAGCATTGAAACAAAGGCATCTTTGGTGGATGTGAATTCATCATGTAATGACATGCATAAATTTTAAATGATACTAATCTGCAAAACAAACAATATTGATTCCTTAAGTAGAAGATGCAACAAAATTGTCATGTTACCCTTCTTATGTCATCTGGTGTAGAGTGCACACAACAAAAGTGTGAAATGACCCATTTACTATCATAACCCTTGAACTATAGATGGAAAAACTTGAAATCATATTTAACGGAAAGTACTAGTATACATGGTATGATTATTATTTAAAGGGTACTTTCTCAATAGAAGAGCACCTACTTTACAAGTAGAAGGATGGTGGTTCAATTCTATCGTGCCCTAATATGACTAAATATATGACTAAATTAATGACTAAATAAATGGCTAAATATATGACAAAATAAATGTCTAAATATATGACTAATTCAATGACCAAACCAATGACCAAATAAACAACCAAATAAATGAATAAATCAACGACTAAATAAATGACCAAATAAATAAATAAAATAGTTTAGTCATAAATTTGGTCATGAGATAAATGACCGGCAATAACCTACCACTGATCACGTGACCAAATTTGGTCATTTATCTATAATTTTTGGTAGTTTATTTGGTCATATATTGCTATTTTTTTACTAGTGGAAAGAATATAACAGGTTTGTTTACAATGAAAAACCTGAAACTCTACCTGAGCAATAGTGTATCGCTCCTGAGTGACAGAACAATGCACCCGAGCATTAGGCTACAAACACCTAAAATCAGGAAATTGCTCACAATAATGTACCGAGCAATGAAGATCAAAATGAAGGTAAAAATGATGATTAGAATGATAAAAAAAGAGGTGAACCAATAATCGCCCAGTATGTCAGAAGAAACCATACATATAACCAGATCATAGGAGACAAAAAAGCTGGAATGAGAACAAGAAGTAAGTCACTAAACACTAGATGTTTAATTTGTGATTTTGAGCCTAAATATGTTAATACTGCACTTGAAAATGAAGAATGGGTCAGTGCTATGAGTGAAGAGATAGAAGAAATAGAGAAGAACAAAACATGGACATTATTACCTAGACCACATGACAAAAATGTCATTGGTATCAAATGGATATTCAAAAACAAGTTGAATGAGAGTGGAGAAGTCACAAGGAACAAAGCAAGATTAGTATGTAAAGGGTATGCACAAGAAGAAGGTATTGAATATGGAGAAACCTTTGCACCCATTTCTAGACTAGGAGTCAAAATTCTTCTTGCTTATGCTACATTCAAAGGATTCAAGGTATACCAAATGGATGTCAAATTTGTATTCCTAAATGAAATACTAGAAGAAGAGGTATACATTGAACAACTGGAAGGGTTTGTTGATCCTAGCAGTAGAAACTTGGATTGTAAACTACCACTAGTACAAAAACAACAATATATGACCAAACAAACTACCAACAATTATAGATAAATGACCAAATTTGGTCACTTGATCAGTGGTAGTTTATTTCCAGTCATTTATCTCGCGACCAAATTTATGACTAAACTATTTTAGTCATTTATTTGGTTATTTATTTAGTCATGTATTTGGTCATTTATTTGGTTTTTTATTTGGTCATTGATTTAGTCATTTATTTGGTTATTGATTTAGTGATTTATTTGGTCACATAAATTTGGTCGCGAGATAAATGACTGGTACTAAATTTGGTTACTTAATCAGTGGTAGTTTATTTCTGGTCATTTATCTCATGACCATATTTATGACTAAACTATTTTAGTCATTTATTTGGTCATTTATTTAGTCATGTATTTGGTCATTTATTTGGTTGTTTATTTGGTCAATGATTTAGTCATTTATTTGGTCCTTGATTTGGTCATTGACTTGGTCATTGAATTAGTCATTTATTTAGTTGTTTATTTAGTCATTTATTTAGTCATTTATTTAGTCATTGATTTGATCATTGATTTAGTCATTGATTTGGTCATTGAATTAGTCATTTATTTAGTCATTTATTTAGTCATATATTTAGTCATATTAGGGCACGATGGAATCGAACCACCATCCTCCTACTTATAAATTAGGTATTCTTCCATTGAGCTAGTACCCTTTAAAGAATAATCATACAATTTCAACAAAAGAGTGTGTTTATTGATCTCGTTTATAAAATTGCATTTCATAGATTGTCTTTCGACTGAGAATACCTGGAACTGATTGAGAAACCTTTGCAATAATTATAGGCTAAAAGTCTACCCAGAATCCTTATTATTAAATGCAGGAAAATTTCTAAGAATAGTTCCTATACATGATGTCATTAGCTTTCACCAACTATAGATGTCATTGTCAATTCTAAAAAACACTTTTGAAACATTGAAAATCAAATTCAAATGAATTCTATTTACAATTAAAATATGCCCATCTTGTTTGTAAAGCATGAAATAACATATAAAAGTGAGATAACATAAAAGAGAACCCATACACAATGACTGCAAAAAGCAAGTCACCCAAGACAAACCCTTTAATGGGTCAACACTCTAGAAAGAGTGAACAAGTGCTCCTCGTTCCACTATCACAGTCAAATTACAAAGGTGTTACAATGATCCTAAGGCTTTCAAGTGTCATAACAATGTCTGCAACTCACTCCTCACATCTATAATGTGTCTCTGCAACTTAGAAACCCTTGCTCTGCTATTGCCACTACCACTAAAACAGTTAAGGATAAAATGAGAGAGAAATTTTCTAACCATTTTATAATGCATTTATGCCTGCTATGACCCCCATACACAAAAAATGGAGGATCAAATGTCAAAAAAGCCATATCAAACAACAAAACAATTCAAATTCCAAGGATTCCCCAAAATGTTTTGGATCATTTAAGGCATTCCTCAACAAGAATATAGTCCCTAGTACCTACTTCTCTGCACCATAGAACTTGAAGAATTTATAATTCTAAGGCATTTAGACAACTCCTTGAATGTGACGATGGAAACACCATGACCCCAATCATCCAAATTCTTCTATATGATTTTCATATCAAAGGCAATGAGAAAACTAAATTTTGACTTATCATCAAGCTCTACTGGTGTTAAAGTCAAGGCTAATGAGACATATTTCTCAATTTGTCACATTCATCCCTTGTTGACCATCCATTCCCAGATAAAGGGTATGGTAGTGTTATACTAGCTTGAATTGGAGATTACTCGAGCAAAAGGTTGTGGTACAAATAATCAGATCTTGGAATCCATACATGAGATTGATAAAATGGAAGCCGAGGAGGATGTGAGTATTACTAAAGTAGGATTTGATGTTATTCAAGGGGACCTAACCACAATGATGTTGCAAATGGACCAAAATCTACTGTTGGAGCTTCTGCTCACTCCCTAGCATTGATTAGAATTTTTGAGGCAAAAATGTGATCTATTGAAGCTTTTAGAGTGATTTTAGAGTTAGCCAAGGCAACCTAACTACAATGATGTTGCAAATGCACCAAAAGCTACTACTGGAGCTTCTCCTCACTCCCCAGCATTGATTTGATTTTGTGAGGCAAAAAAGTGATGTGTAGAAGCTTTTAAAGGCATTTGATAATGGCTATTTTTTTTGGCATACTTCTGTAATTACTAATTTGTTGTTTCCCATTTAGTATAATATGAAACTGTCTCTAATAGACATATTACTTTGTGAACTTTTAATCTAGAAAAAAAATTACCACTGATTAAAAAGTTGACAAAATAAGTTCACTACCTATGTAGCACCCAAAACTCAACAGACACTCTAGATCTTATCAATAAATAAGATGCATAGTTTATCTACCTTTCAATGATACTATCAAGTTATCTTGGATTAGTGACAAGAACCTACACTCCCATCTGCATTTTTGTCTTTTGAAGATTGAAATCCAAACATGCAATTCTTGCTGGGGCCACTCTTCTAGGCATTCCTTGAGCTGTCTGACCAGTATTCAGGGCATAACCATTCAATATATAACTATCTTTAGACCCTTGTCCATGTGCCTTCAAAATATTGATTCCCTAGAGAAAAAAGAAAAACGTGATCATTCATAAGCAAGCATCCAAAAAAATTGATTCAGTTATCCTAATCTACAGTCTGTGTAGAGAAAAAAAATCATCTCCTACAATCCCCCAGTTCCCAAGGAAGTCAAGTCAAATAAGAAATAGCCATCAGACAGAGATACACTAGATTATAGGAATTCCACTTGATAATGTAATCCTAAGTTAAGAAAAACCACGCCACAGAAAACAGTCACAGACCTTTCATTCAAAATATGGTCTAATGTAATCAACTTTATCAGCATAGACTATTCGGATATTACAATGTATTTTGATAGCTTGTTGCCTATCATTTGGAAAAACCATTCATTCCACAATTTAATCTAAAAAAATCATGTTGTAATCTAAACAATTTATGTTTGCTTTGCAAAAGGGTTAAATTAATAAACATGACTGATTATATTTTGATTTGTGTTATGTAAA
>MU227713.1:6708077-6727834 GCA_018584345.1 Thuja plicata | reverse complement strand
CCCCCCCCCCCCCCCCCCCGACACCCCCTCCCCGTATTGCATCATTCTCCAAATGGGGATAGTGGACCAACAATACTTGATGACTATATTTTGTTGTTCATCACAGGCATGAAGAGGAACATACACATCTACTCGTGACTATGCTTACTATCCATACCAGCATGATCGACTAGTTTTCTCTATGACAAATCCGGACTTACTAGCATCTCAAAATTTTAAAAAATGAATAATTACATGAGTATTGGATATTTCCTCAATCAAAATCTCCCCTTCTCCTGAAGAATTACTTTCTTATGAATCAAAATTTCAAGATGCAATGTACTAAAAAAAAAATGTTGATTGTTATTTCAACAAGAATGACGAACTAGATCAGAATGTGTATGCAGGTAAAACCATACAATAATGTATTTGCAATGATGAAAATGAATGAGAAGTCCTCTCAGAAGGAAAAATTAAGAACCTCAAAAAGGTTCTTTAAAATCATAATTAAATCAAGAGAATCTTTAAAAGAACTTTCAAGATTTCGTCAAAAATGAAAATGGGAAAAAAATATGAAATCAGCCAACAAAAACTCACCTCTTTGTTGGTCTTCAATTGTGCATTGCTAGCTCTTATCATATTTCGCCACTTATCCTAAAATATGCAAAATATTTTTACTTGATGCCATAGTATTGAGAAATAAGAAAAAGTGCAATCACAAAAAAACCAAAAAAAACTAAGCAAAACTATAGCTGACAATTAGAGATTCTCAAGGGAATTGCTAATCACCTTGAGGTCTACAGAGGTACGATGTTGATAAGATGAAAAGGCAAGTCTCTTAATTTCAGACCACCTTCCAACACCACACCGAGATACACCCTCAACTTATTTCATCACTTCCCCCAGTGTCCAAGCACGATGATGTTTCCTTTGAGTGCCACCCTTTGGTGTTGGAATAGTTGCAACATACCCATTTAATAATTCCTCTTCTAAATCATAATCAAGAGTCTCAAAAATAGAATGTCCATATATTTCAACTAGAACTAGTTCTTTTTTGTCATTTTGAATGTTCTCATCAACCTGCCAGTGATTATAAAAAATTCAAAAAAACAAATAAGAATCAGATAAACTCAAATAGATGGCATTGTACAAAATGTAGATCCAACAAGATCTGATAGAAATACAAGAAAAATATATTAATACTACATTCCCAAAAAAAATTATCACTGCCTACTTATACATTCATCTAATTTCTTACTTACAGTCTACTCAACAGACCCATAAGGAATTCTAGGTTTCTATTTCATATCTACCTCCTGCCCTTGATACTGTGCAACTCGTATAGTTAAAGCTTTCCTCACAATTTTTGCTGCCACTCCATTTGAAGTATACTTATGTTCACAATACAAAAGACTGATGTCAACTACATTTATTTAATCATTGATCAGATTAAGAGCTTAAAAAACTTCACCACAATAACAACCATGTAGCAATGGTCAGATACATCATAAAACAATACAGCCATGTAGTCAAACTACAATTGATCTAGTACATAAAAAGTATTAACAAGTTTTAAAAGTTTAAATAAGCCAAGCCATTAATAATTATTTGAGTCAATTAAGATTGAAAAAGTGGACAATTTCTATTTTACATAAATTTGAGATGAACAAAAGGGGTTGACGGATGGGTTTCCAATGTCATAGAAAATTTTCCCAAAATTTAGGATACGGGAACAAAAAATTATAATATACATGCATAAAATCTAGAATTTCTATACCTAATTATTAATTTATAATCAAAACTCTTAAATTACACTAACCTAAGAGCCTATGAGTTTTACTTTGAACATTCAACGTTGAATAATTTGAAAATTGAAACTTATAAAGTGAAATTTATTCAATTTCAAATGAAATATGAAAACAGAATCTGCAAGAAACAACTTGGGGTTACCAAAAATGCAAAAAACATTAGGGTGTTTCTGAAATATCCCCTTGAGAATTTTTTGTACCAATTAATGCACATTTTTAAAATGATTAGGTAATGAATGGGAAACATTTCCTAGCCATCCTCGGGTAACATAAACAAGGAAACATGGGGCAGTGCATTAGAAAGGTAGGAAATGCATTTCCAGGCAGTAGGAAACTAGTAAAATTTTTTGATATGACAAATAATTTTCCAATCTCAATCACAAAATGATTCATTTGTGATGCAGTTTAACTAGCCTCTATTACCCAGGAAAGTGAACAAAAAACACCATAGCTAGAAAACAACCTACATAGGCATATAATACTTAAAACAATATTTGTCAATTCCAACCAGCTCGCTGTCATGCCAGAGGATATAATTCCTCAATTGGAGTGGGATAGGCGCTACCTTTTACTATTGGGGGTAGAAAAAAATTGTCTTTATGAATTGAAACTGCAAACTCCTGAGAAGGTATTTGCACAAGAAGAAAATGATCTACATCAAGTAATGGATTCTTTTCGGGTGGTTAAGATTTCAGACTAACTTTGTGCCCCAATATTCTCTTGTGCCCCAATATTGTATCATTCTATTCCAACTCAATTTTAAGATGGTGAAATTTTCATTTGATTTGTAGCAATATAACCATGGGTCAAATTTGGTAAACCCTATGACATAAAGGATGCTTATCATATCATTTTGAAATTTGAAGTACCACTATAGATTTATTTTTTGCCTCTCACCTAGCATAGTAAATTACTATATTATTTATAGAAAAAATGGAATAAAAAATAGATGAATTTTGTTCAACTTTAAAAGTTACGCATTCCTTGAATCCTAAGATTTTCTACCCCTAGTTCTTTAGGGCCAATGAAGGGATTACAGAAGTGAGAGGATGCAAACTAATAGAGCCCTTCAAGACATAATTCTTGTCAAGATGAAGATTCACAAGTATATAGAGAGGTTGTTTTCTTCAGCTCCATGTATTCAAAAGAAACTAACATAGTATCAAGGGGAAAAGGACTAAATCCTTAAAAAGTTTTTCCTAGATAGTAACATCTTAATAGGTGAGCTTGAAGGTTAGTTACAAATTTCTCAGTGTTGTCCTCGCAAATTTGAGGGCGAAATGGGTGGAGGGGAGGGTGGATTGAATAGACTGCAAAGAATGTGGAGCACATTTTTCAGAGAGGAAAGCAACAGAATGGGCAACAAATATAGAAGCATAATTACAAGCAGACATGAAGACATCAAGAGAGGCTACAATGGATAATGATGATGATATGTTGGAGTATGATACTGGGAAAAGTATTTCCCAACCAATTGAAGTGCACTGCCAATAGGAAGCTTTAGTCATAGGAGAAATTTTTAATATGTTTTTTTATGGATTTGTAATAGTATATGCCAATAATAGCTTATTACATATCATATCATATATGCATAGTTACCCCAACCGTCAGGGTCAGCAGGTTTCTAGGATGGGGGTACAAAGGGCCTCAATTTGGGGATGATGGGTTTCCAGGATGGGCGTACAAAGAGCCTCAATTTGGGGATGGCGGGTTTCTAGGAAGGGGCGGTGCTATATATACTATATACTATGCATAATACATATAGTACTTAAAATGCTAGTTATGAAAAGATGTATAAAAATACTAAGAAGTAAAATAGCAAAATTACAAATGCAAAATACTAAATAGTAAATAATTGAATATTGAACAATGAAAATTGAACAATGACATTTTGAATATCGAATTACTAATTGGAAATTATAACATTCAATACTAAATGAAAATTTTAATTTGTCGAATCAGCAAATGGAAGATTTCTATTGTATTAAAAATGTCATAAAAATGATTACAATGAGTAGCATGATATCAAAACAAGTACAAAATGTCAAAATGTAGCTCCTAGAAGGGAGGCCTCTAATCATCCCTCAAGGAAAAATCCTCATCACTGGATCTCGGTAAAGTGGGTATAAAAACATCAACTTGATTCAATGCAATTTCCCCATCAATTTCTTCTTTTGTTTTCAAATTCAAAAGCGGAGGTCTGGGGGAGGCAGCCCCTACTGGGGTCAAGGGGAAATTCCCCTTGTGGGGTTCCAGGGCAGCACCTCCACCACCAAGCACATTTTCACTCTTGCTCCCCATACCAGGAATCTGGGTTTAGGGGCGGGGACGCGTCCCCAGGTTACACTACATATATAAGACTATGATGTGTAATGTACTTTATTTTGTTCTAAAACTACTACAAAAATAAATTTGAAATCTCAATTCAGTATTTCTTTTCTATTTGAGTTTAGTTTACAAATTTATGTAGTTTTCAATATGCCAATATTTTGCCAAGTCCCAAGTCCACAGAAAAAAATGAAAAATCTTGAACTGCCAATTTTTTGTCAAGCCCTATTTTTTGACCTATGTCCTTAGCCACTAATACCACTATACTAACTCCAATTATTCCATAATTACAACTCACCCAAACACTTTTTGACATTCATTTACCTACCAACAATGATAAATATTTCAAAATGGTTGGCTATACTAAAATAACCTAAGACAACTTAATTTACAATTTCTCTAACTCAAGCGAAATAATTATTAAGTAGGTAACATCAAAATGATAGTCCAAATAATATTATAAATAGTCACCAAAATCTTGGGATCCAATCAATTCATTTCTTTCTTACGACATGAATTTGTCAACCACGTTACAAATAGACTTGGAAGTAGGACCTTAATTTCACAAGGAATGATCTTAGCATTGAATAATCATGAATTTCACATATTACAATATCTTATCCCAAGGAAAATACCATTTTATTCAATTTTATAAAAAGCACAAAATTATTACTAGCATAAACCACTTCCATCTCTTACATGGAGAAGCTCAGACAAACCATACTTAGCATCTAAGGAGTATTTAAATAATCAAAATCACAAGAGATGTCTTATTTAGCTTCAAAAGCTTATGAAAAACATCTATTCACCAAAAAATTAAATAAAACTTGTAAATGTCTTTGTCTTATATCACTATGCGTGTGTGTATTTTCTTGCCATCTAATGCATGTGAAATTCCATCAGGCACAATTTCAAATTGGTATTACCATAAACATTAAATTCAAGACAAAAATCACACATTGGAGAGCCCTTATTGTAATATTCCTTTTGTAACATCTAGTCTAGCATTTTCATATATATTTCTTAAATGAGTATTTTTTTATTAATCTTTAACTCAAACTGGGAACAGCCTTTGGACTCATTCCAGGAGTTATAAAAACTTGAGCTTAAAGATTTATTAGCAATAGAATTTTTGGACTCAAAATTAATGCAGTGACAGCCACTGTCGTTTGGAAGTTGAAAGCAAGTCTTGAGGTCCATCTCAAAATAAATACCATCAACATAAATAAACTACAATTTGAAATATGCAATTCCACAAATACTCTAGCAACTACCAAATATTTCATTCAACAAATGGTACTCAAAAAATACTCCAACTCCTACCAAAGATATCAACAAATAAAAAAAATTGACAGAGGTCAGCATCAAATATGGCAGTTGCTAGAGTACTACTCCTTGAGACCTGTTCCTTTTGTCTAAGGCAAATTGTTCTCAAAGATAACATATATCAAGCATATAGAGTTAAGTAAAACAAAACAGTGCAAATTTGGATATTGTTAGGCATCTGAAAATGCATCATATATTCCTTAACTAAGTACAAGTTTCAAAAGAATTACCTACAAAGCTGTCTGCTTGTGTAGAATATCATTTGACTTGATCATCACAGCTGCTATCTTGAATGTAACAAAGAAGCCTAAGATACCAACCAAAAGTACAAGCTACAGTTTATCATTATGAACTTTAAGATAAATGTTTAAGAAACTAACATACAGCAGACTCACATACATATCATATAGAAACATGTCCAAATTCCATGTGTCCAAATATGAATAAAAATATCCTTACCCTCATCCACTGTAAAATATAAATGTAACACAAGAAAATTTTCTGCAAGGCTAATAAAAGGCATGATTCACAAAGATCATCCTATACTACAACTGATCAAAATCTTCTAGAATTGTATATTCTCATTTCTGTTAATAAACAGTATAATGAATACATTAAAAAATTAGTTATACATAACAGGAATCAATTTTCAAAAAATAAATCAATCTTCTTAGTTGCATTTTTGGCTCATTTTGCATATACCTAAAATATAATCTCTAGATATATTATGCTACAAAATTATTTTTAATCTTCTAACATGCATAAACTTCAAACAAAAAGTAGAAGTCCAGTACTTGATGTATTCCATAGAGAAAGTTTAACTGTTAGAAACACTGCAAAAGAATATTAAAATAGATAGAATTGAGAAATACTGATCTTTACACCTATAGATAGACTGTGGTGACACAAGATAAGGTCTCCTTCTAATAAAAATGAAGAGATAAGTTCTCATAGTAACATGCCATTATAAAATCATTCAGTCTCAAAACCTGTAATTGACATTATACTGTAACCCATCTCATCATCTCACCCATTTTAACTCATCTGGTGTAATCAAGCAATAATATAGATGGTGACAAGAATTTAGAAACAACCTAGGAAACTGCAATCTAAATATCCATCCAACAGAGAAAGAAAGAATTAATTATGACCAAACAGGAACCAAAAACAATCAATCAATGGCATTAGTTTTAGAAGAGTGAAAAACAATGGAGCCTATAAAAAAGAAGCATTTCAACTCCTCAGGGTACTAGTTTACACTGATAGAAACAAACTTATTAAATGATGAGTACAACTGCCAACTATATAAACATACTAATTAATGAGTACAAAAGCCAATATACATTAGCCGTCATGGAGAACTCCAATCCTAGAGTGCATATAGCCATTTGAAAGGAGTACAAAGAAGGGCTCCACATAGACATCACATTCACGGTCATTTTAGAAACCGGGATTACATTTAAACCTTCATGCATCTTCAATAAAATGCAAATCATTCATTACTAGATGAGGTTCACTACCACTACAGGTATTCTAAATATATGTTCAAAGAGTCCACATGCCTTGCCTAAACTTCTTATTTCCCTCTCTATTTACTTCCCTCCAAAAATATCATACATTCACCTCAAACTTTCATCAATATTTCCCCCCATAACATATTTCCTCCATAACTTGTTTATAGAATATCTTAAAATATCTTCCTGTAGAGACATTGGTGATGTGGAGCTAAGCTACAACATACTCAAAGTTCAAACAGATTCAAATGGTTTATGAACAAGAGCAAATAATACATTGATAGCTAGAAAATATCAAATCAGGGCACTCTATGCAAGACAAAACTTAAGAATTGTGATATATCATGCTAGAACTGTAAATTACAAGATTGTATTATGCAAATACTCTGTACAAAAAAGGAGACCATATATATTTTAAGTAACCATGTTGCAATGTGCAGGTACAGAAGGGAAAAGGGCATCATGACATGCACAAGAAATGCAATGTCTCCCATCCTAACAGTTCAGTTCTTCTTATCTTGTTCATTTCTAGAAGCACAAGAAAACTATTGCTCAGTGTAAGGTTGGCACTGTTGAAGATGTGCAACATGACCATGTGTTTTAGGAATGGACCTTGTGGTGAAGAAAAACTATAGCACAAATTTTCCTGTATCATTTAGATCAAGACTCTGAAATAATGTAACCATGCATGTTTTTCAAGCTAGTAAAATTCCCTACCACTCTTTTGCATTCAAGAACTCACATCCTTCTATGAATATGATTTCTAAATCATTGGGGAATTTTGAGCATATTTTGTATCATATGAAATAATTTAAAGAAGCATTAGAAGCATCTCTCTGATAAAAAGACTACACAACATATGCCACATGTTATTACCTATTCATCAGGATTTCAAGTTCAACACTCCATTTTCCCAAAATGGTAGACTTCAACATCATCAGTAGTTCAAATATTCCTTTCCCCAATGCATGCCTCTCAGAAGAATTTGGCTGAAATTGCTTCTTTTAGACAGGTCTATCCTCAATTTCCATACATTCATTCACATTATGGATATCCTTTGCATCATGTGCCTGCAATGCCTAATTTATCAAATCTTAGATCTCAAGAAGAGCAAGGTAAACCACTATTTGTTGGTAACCAAACTCTAGCAGATGTTTCAAATCAACCAAACTAACCTTTCTAAGGGATACCAAACACAAGTATCATCCTCTAAGTGTGGATCACTATGGTGACAGTCATTTTCCAAATGGATTTTTAAAAGTAGAAAAGAGACCTTTAATTATTGAAGGAATTGTGTTAAAATATAAGTAATCTAAATGTACCTTATAGAAGGCATGACTAGGATTCTTCATTGGGGTTAAGTCTCTGATCAAAAGGGACATTATCAAACTATCATGACTGTGGCAGTGATAGTCTTAAATCTGAGAGAGGATTAACTTTTCCTATTGATACATTCACTCAATCCTATATGTGCCAAATCTATGATAGTCTTAATACCATCCTTGACAATATTAAGAGTAAAAATGTAAGATTTTTTTACTCTGTGACAATATTTTGTATAGTGTCCTATCTAATTTTCTATCAAGGATACCATATTAGTTTCATTTCGTGTATAATGTCTAGCTTTACTTCAGCATTCTGAGCTAGGGAATGTGAATAATAGTATCAGTGCTGAACTCTTGCACAATGTCTAAATTTTAGGTCAGGTAATGAAATTTTAATGGAGGGAAACATTTTTGTTAAGCTGATTGGGAATCTAATTAATATATGGTATCCTTGACAGAAAATTAGATAGAGATTCATGATAATGTGTCTTTTACAATCTTGAATCAAATAATCAAAGGATGCTCATAGGGGAAAAGATATTATGCTAACATGGGTGAATAGGTGTGATTGAAACCAAAAAAATATGTTATTGCAAAAGATCAATCACTAGGTTCAATCCCAATTTTTAATCCCTTAAATCTTTATATAGTATCAATGACTAGTTTCAATCCCACCATTTCACACCATGGAATCAAATTATCAATCAATATTTTGAATTTTCAATCCATCTCTTCACTCAAGTGGCCATGAAGTGTGAGTATGATGCAATGTAAGGTATGTAGCCATTCATAGTATATAGTTTCCTAGGAATTGAATTCTGTGAACCAATTGGACCATTCAAGATGATGAGAGATTCATGTCTCTGGATCATAATAGTAATCAGTGCTTGTTGATGGGACTCTAGTATTAAATATTCTAGTAATATGAACCCCTTAAAATGATATCTAGTAATGTTAAACTGCAGAAATTGTGTATGTATAAAATTTAAATATTCATTGTGCTTTACGAACATGTATTCTTAGTATAAAATACCTGACAAAAAATTTAGATAGAGCTTCACCACCTAGGTGCCCAAGGAAGTTCCACACTCCAATAAGGGAAATGGACATTGAAACATCTGAGTAGCCCTAGGCCTCCCCAAGTTGGCCCATGTTATTAATAGATGTCATACCAGACCCAACCCCGCAAAAGAAGGAAAAGAAAAACAACCAGAAATCAGCTTTCACTAGAGCTTTCTTTAGCTTAAAATCTTGGCCTCTTCTTGGACCCCTTTTCAGTTTCCTGACAACTCCATATGCCACTCTGAAAAATCTTTCCTCAGCACCTTGACCTCCATATTGAGAAGCCACATCTTCAAGGCTTCATGAGATAAAACAAAAGAAAGAGATAAATAATCAATGAAATTATAGAAATATAAACTTAGGATAGACAAGAGGAAGGCTTAGCATATATCCAATGAGCTCTTAGATAAAAAGTAGAAAAACCACCATAAACCTGTTGCTTTCAACATCTCCTCTTAGTCTCCCCACCTTCAAAAGTGGCTCGTTTGTAGGAACTCCAATATTGGTTGAGATTGTCCTTATGTTCCATTTTATAAGACTATCCACATATATTCTGAAATGTATTAGAAGAGGTACTGCCAAGAACATCAACATTACCCCTACAATGACCTTGGAGGTGAAATGTCCCCTTAAGGAGACAAAATTATCCAGAACTGTGGCCCCAAGAATGTAAATTGCAAGTCCAATGCAAGTAAATATGATGAATACAAAATGTTCATGCTCATTTGGATCATCCCTACAACCAACCGTGGGTTTAAAAGGTACGATACAATCCATGGAAACTAGAGAGACAAGGGCTGGTGCCATTGCCATTAGAAAAAGAACCATAATTAGATTGTCTGGAAATATCGTTGTTGACAACTGAGCAAAAATAGCCCCGCTCAGACTAACAAAGCCCTTGAGGATGCCCATAATAGTGCCCCTACTGTGGGGGAAATTTCTCATGGATTTCAATAGCACTACAGTGTTGAAGCATGTTGAGTTGTTTTCTCATATGCTCAATGCCACACATATCTGTAAACAATGATCAAACTTCCAATGTGCCTTAAAAGCTAAGGTTTGTGAAGGCCAGCTGACTAGTAAAGCAATGGATTGATTTATGCTCGCATACATGCATGAAATCAGAATAATTTCTAGTTTCTAATTACATTTTATTCAACAACCTTTTTCATCATTCTCCCTTCCTATTCCAAAATGGGAGATTCACAACAGGGTAAAGACATCCATTAACGGATAATAGAAGCGATATTTTTATCAAATGGTATAGTTGGAAATGCTATTGTCGATATGTATGCAAAATGTGGAAGCATAGACAGGGGACATCGAGTGTTTGACAGAATGCTATTTCATCTCATGGAGTACAATGATTGGAGTATATGCACAAAATGGGTTTGTTGAAAAGGCATTAGAAGATTTCAACCAAATGCAATTGGTAGGTGAAAAATAAAATTCCACAACCTTAGCTATCATCAAAAGATGTGAATATGGAAAACTACTCATTGTTTTCTACAAAGAAAGTAGAAGGACAAACTTACTCATTTTTTTCTGCAACTTGTAGGTCATGACGTTGATGGAACTCCTCCTGAGATCAAGCCAGAGCCAAACTTTGCAAGCCAAAATTTGCTTCCTGTTTGTTACTTGCAAGACCTAGAAAGAACTAGAACCCAAATGAAAGATTGGTGATGAAATCCCTCCTACCTTCCTCCCACATTCCTCTACCTGTTACTACCAAAATGAAAATGCATGAATGTTTTTTCTTTAGTTTTAATTAAAGATTATAATAATGATAATATATCATGCATATTTTTCTTTAGTTTTAATTAAAGATAATAATAATAATAATAATATAGCATGCATGTTTTTGCTTTAATTTTAATTAATGATAATAATGATAATATCTATTTTTATTTATAATAATTATTAGTAGTTACACCTTGGTAATGGTTTTATAATAATTTTTAGCTCATAAAACTTAAATGTTATAATGAAGTTAGTGTGTTAATTAAATTCTAATAATGAAAAATCCCTCATACAATCAAATCTCGAAAACCTAAGCCCTTTTCACAAGTATATTTGACCTAACCTAATTAGGGAAAAAATACTCCGACTAATAGAAAATTGATGGTCGAACCTATACAATATTATTAAGTCATTGTTTTTTTATTAACTAGTTGTTTTCTTTGTTTTATTCGACCAGAGTTAAGTGATTGATTTAAAGATGATTTGTACAGTTGGCAAGAAGATTTCTATGAGACAAATCATGAGTTATGCTTTAAATCTAACTGGCTGGATTTCTTAACACACCAAGAGTCAAGAATAAAGAATAAATGAATATCATGTCTATATAAGAGACAAGCTTAATGCATTTCTGAATGCAATTAAGGGGATTTGATAGAGAGAGGATGCTGAAGAGAAACTGATTAAGAATAACTTCATACAGTCCTGATCAATCAAGTTGAAGGAGAGATAAGGAATCCTGTAGACACCGACAAAAAATGAGCACAACATCATAGAGAATAAAGTGTGGAGCACAAAGAATTGAATTGATACATTGATCAGAGAGGTAATGTACTTAAATAGATCTAAAAATCTGCAATTCAAAGTTGCATCATGAACAGGTCATAGTGTTTTAGTTTAACCATTGAAGCATCAAGTCTCTTAACCAAGCAGGACTTAAAAGTCTTCTATATATTGAGGTACATCCCAAGGAGTGCCAAAAATGTTGATTCATGAAAGTAGCATTGGACTTGCCTGATAGCTATTGACAGTCTAAGAAGGAGGCTGATTCAAGGATGGTAGAAAAAGATTCCTGATACTAAGTGAAAACCTCTATGTATAAAATCCTCTAACAAGGTCGCACTTAACAATGTGTTTGTAACCTTTAACATGGTTGGCTCCTAATAGAGATCACTTCAGAAGAGTGAAAATTTGAGGTACCGGTCCCAGTGGTTTTTTCCCTTTATAGGGTTTCCACATTAAAATCTATGTGTTATGTGTGTATGGTTTATTACTTTACTCTTTTACATTTCACATATCCATTTCTGGATTGATTGGTATAATCTGCTTATTTACTGAGTTTTGATATATAGTTTTACTTCTTATTGGTAATCAAGGAGAGTAAGGATAGACAAGGAAATAGGACACTTTGCTGCAAGATGTCCTAACAGAAGAAAAGATGACAGAAGTAATGACAGACCTTTTGAGAAAAAATCTGACAGAGGTGATAACAAAAATTACAAAGGTTACCGATAATCAGGAAGAAGAGATACCCGAGACTACAAGGACAAAGGCAAGAAAGATAGCTACCTAGCTTCTTGTAAAGATGAAGATACTAACACCAAACCTGATGATGACATTGAGGTGGTATTTGTTGCTGTGAAAGATGATTCAGATGAAGATGAGAGGTATGTAGAAACTATACTTATATATAAGGTTAGCAAGAATGACATCTGGATTATAGATAGTGGCTACACTCACCACTTGACCGGTGACAAAGAAAATTTTGACACTTTTGAGTATTATAATGGTGGTACAGTAAGAATGGGTAATGATACACCTTGTCCAATTGAAGGTAAAGGAACTATAATGCTGAACAACCTGATTAAATGTGAAAAATACTTATTGGGTGAAAGGATTGAATTATAATCTATTGTATTTCTCAGTTGAATAATTCAGGTCACAAAGTAGCATTTGAGAATAAGAAGGCCAATATCTTCAATGAATCAGGAAGATTGATTGGTACTGGTATAAAGACTAAAGGTAAATTATTCTATCTGAATGATACTAACACCACTTTCTTAATGACTAGAAATGAAGACATATGGTTGTGGCACAAAAGATTGTGCCATGTGAATTTTGACAACATAATGAAAATAAGCAGAATGAGAACTATAAGACAAAGAATTATTATGGAGATAAATATTTTTTTCTCTTTGTTGATGATTACTCTAGAATGATGACAGTTATGTTTCTAAAAGATAAATCTTAAGCATTCAAGATGTTTAAATGGTATAAGGCTATGGTAGAGAAACAAAGTGGTAAGGATTTGTAAAGTTTGAGATCAGATAGAGGAGGAGAGTTTATATCAGATGAATTCACTAATTTTTGTAATGAGCATGGTATAAAAAGACAGGTTTCTACACCAAGAACACCACAACAAAATGAGATTTCTGAGAGAAGAAACAAATCAATAGTTTATTGTGCTAGAACACTGATGATAGAAAATGGCATCACCCAAACCTTCTGGAGGGAAGTTGTTAGTACTGCTGTCTACACACTAAATAGAGTACAATTGAAGAAGGACACAAAGAAGACACATTATGAGCTATGGTATGGTAAAACACCTAATGTAAGTTACTTCAAGATCTTTGGTAGTCAATGTTATGTCTTAAAAGATGATAGAAATGGAAAGCTTGATGCCAAGAGTGATGAAGGTATCTTTCTAGGGTATTCCACCAAATTCAAAGGTTATAAATGTCTTATCAAGGCTTCTAACAAAAATGTTGAAAGTGCAAATGTAAAGATAGATGAATTTGCAGAAAAGATTGAGCTAGATAGCACAAAAGAACTAGAAGACTACAATAAGTTTGTATGTTGTGAAGAACCCAACACTCTACCCAAGCAACAGTGCTTAATTTCATAACAACAGAATGTTGCATCGATGGTCAGAATGATGATCAAAATAAGGTGCAAGGTGATGAAGAATAGAATGAAGATCAAAATGATGATCAAGATAATACACAAAGAGTTGTACATGTACTTGCCAAATATGTAAGAAGGAACCATCCCGAGATCCAGATCATAGGAGATAAGAAAGTTGGTACAAGAACAAGAAGTAAGCCTTTAAACTCAAGTTATTTAATTTTTGAGTTTGAGCCAAAATCTATCAATGTTGCACTTGATAATGAAGAATGGATAAGTTCTATGAATGATTAGATTGAGCAGATTGAGAAGAACAAGACATGGTAACTTGTGCCAAGACCAAATGACAAAAATGTCATCGGTACTAAATGGATATTCAAGAATAAGCTAAATGAGAATGGAGAAGTCACAAGAAACAAAGTAAGACTAGTATGCAAGGGTTATTCACAAGAGGAAGGTATAGACTATGGAGAGACCTTTGCACCCATTGATGGGCTAGTAGGAGTAAGAATACTACTTTCTTATGCTACATTAAAAGGATTCAAGGTATACCAGATGGACATCAAGTCAACATTCCTAAATGGAATACTTGAAGCAGAGGTATACATTGAGCAACCAGAAGGGTTTGTAGATCCAGAAAAGAGAAACATGGTATGTAGACTTCATAAATCCTTGTATGGATTGAAACATGCTCCTAGAGGCTTGTATGAATGACTTCATTCCTATCTAATAAGTATTGTATTTTTAAGGACTAGAGAAAACAATAATCTTTATTTAAAGGAAGATACTAATGCTAACGCTCTGATTGCTGAAATATTTGTTGATGACATCATATTTGGAGGCAATGATATGCTATGCAAATCATTTTCTAATGAGATGAGAAAAGAGTTTGAGATGTTCATTTTTGGAGAGATCAAGTTCTTTCTTGGTCAACAGATGATACAACAAAGTGAAGGTATTTTCATTACACACTCCAAATACATTAAAGAGGTCCTAAAAATATTCAAGATGGAAGATTCCAAACCCGTTGGAAAACCGATGGCTACTGGATGTAAGTTGACAAAGGAGGACAAGACAACAAAGGTAAGTCCGAATTTGTATAGATCAATGATAGGTAAACTCATGTATGTTGTACATACTAGACCAGACATTGCACATGCAGTAGGAATTGTTGCTAGATTTTATGCTAACCCTAGGGAATCATATATGACTGTATTGAAAAGAATTCTAAGATATCTGAAGAATACTGAGGAATATGGCTTATGGTATAGAAGAGAAGGAAAATTTGAACTTAAGGTATTTATCGGCACTGATTAGGCTAGAAATCTTGATGACTAAAAGAGCATAAATGGAGGAGCATTCTTTATGGGTGATAGAATTGTCACATGGATTAGCAAGAAGAAAGGATACATCTCTCAGTCTAGTGCAGAAGAAGATTATGTTGTTGCTACTGCAAATTTCTCAAATATTGCATGGATCAAACAATTGTTGGAAGGTATGCATATGAAGATCTTAGAACCAGTGATTATCTATTGTGATAATACCATTGCAATACAAATTTCCATGAATCCAGTCATACATGCAAAGACTAAACACATTTCAATCAAGTGCATTATTTAAGAGAACAAGTTTAAGAAAAGCAGGGGATACTTGAGTATGTGCAATCCAAAGAACAATTGACCGATATCTTCACCAAACCACTTCCCAATTCAATACATTTGAGTACTTGAGGAAGAGGCTAGGGGTCAAACCATTTTCTACCAGTCAGTAAAATGGCTGAAGGCTACATCAACCTATATATTATCAACATATCATTCATGTTGATGCAAGAAAAAAGATGAACTTCAAAGCTAAATCTATATACAGACAGGTATATATCATCACTGAACACCAAAGCATATTGATGTATTGCTGATGGATAAGGGAAATTCAAGGAATATATTATGGATGGAATGAAAAGATCACTTGACATTAATGCCAGATATCTATGAGATATTTGTTTGGTATTTTTGTCAAAGGGAGAGAGATTATCCATATATTATCATAGTCTTCAAAAAATAGAGAAAGGTTATACATTATTAGATTACTCCAACATGGATAGATTATATCCATAGGGAGAGAGATTGTATGGAAAGGTTAAACAAAGGGAGAGTTGCTGACAGTAGAAGATAAAAAATAGGAACAAAAGAGAGAAATTGACACAGAGGTCACAACACATCAAAAGACAAAGAGCTGCAAGAATCAAATCTAAGCTAAAACACAGCTTACAGGCGGTCAAACATTTTTATCGGTTATTAGAATAAACTGTTTGGTAGTTTTATGAATCTCAACTGTTGTATTTCATATTGTATTAGAAATAGTATAGTGTGATAATATAGTATGCTTCCATCAATACCAAAGGGAGAGATTGATGACATGTAAGTGATTGAATGTGTGACAATGTTAAGTTGAAGATAATGCAAGGAATTAAATCAGTTAATAGTTTGTATTGTCATTGATGTCAACTTGATATCATCTGTACAGTCATGTACATAATGCCAAAGACTTTAGAGAACCAAAGGAATAAAGGTTATGATTTCAGCAATGCATAAAAGTCAAGTATTTACTAAGTGACAAACAACACTAATGGAGTGTACACCATCGGTAAAGGTAAAGAAGAGAAGTCACAGTGATACCCGATGAACATAAAATAGTGTTGCCTGATGAAGCAAAACCACAAGATGCCCGATGAGATAAAAATAGATTTGTCCGATGAGTAAAAATCCTATGTTGCCTAAAGGATAGAGATCCTGAAGCTAACTGGAGTCACACCAATAGAACTATCAGTTGTCACCAATGACTAAATACAGAGTTGACCAACAAAACAAAGAGTTTAGAAAATTACAAAATATATAGTAAGCAGATCTTAAAGATAGACTTAACTGGTTGTTTTCTTTGTTTTCTTCAACCAGAGTTAAGTGATTGATTTAAAGATGATTTTTACAATTGGTAAGAAGATTTATATGAGACAAATTAGGAGTTATGCTTTAAATCTAATTGGCTGGATTGTTTATCACACCAAGAATCAAGAATCAAGAATCAATGAATATCATGTCTATATAAGAGACAAGCTTAATTAATTTATGAATGCAATTAAGGAGAGTGAATAAAGAGAGGATGCTAAAGAGGAACTGATGAAGAATAACTTTAGACAGTCTTGATCAATCAAGTTGAAGGAGAGCTAAGGAATTCTACAGACACCAACGAATAGTGAGCACATCATCAAAGAGAAGAAAGTGTGGAGCACAAAGAATTGAATTGATACATTGACCAGAGAGGTAATGTACTTAAATAGATCTAATAATATGCAATTCAAAGTTGCATCATGAACAGGTCATAGTGTTTCAGTTTAACCATTAAAGCATCAAGTCTCTTAACCGAACAGGACTTAACAGTCTTCTATACATTGATGTACATCCCAAGGAGTGCAAAATAGGTTGACTCATGAAAGTAGCATTGGACTTGCCCAATACCTATTGAAATTCTAAGAAGGATGCTGATTCAAGGATGGTAGCAATAGATGCCCGATACTAAGTGACAACCTCTATGTATAAAATCCTCTAACAAGTTAACACTTAGCAGTGTGTTTGTAACCTTTAACAGGGTTGTCTCCTAATAGGGCTCACTTTAGAAGAGTGAAAATTTGGGGTACTGGTCTGAGTCATTTTTTCCCTTAACAGGGTTTCCACGTTAAAATCTGTGTTATGTGTGTATGGTTTATTACTTTACTATTTTACATTTCACATATGCATTTCTGGATTGATTGGTATACTCTTCTTATTTATTGAGTTTTAGTAAATAGTTTTACTGCTTATCGGTAATCAAGGAGAATAAGGAAAGACAAGGAAAACTGACACACATTTAATCATTATAAAGTATTTCATGGCATGCATCTTGTAGGGACATAATAATCAAAGGTTTATAGATTGGTGGTTAAGTTTTTTGGAGGATAAATTTTGAGGCCACTGATTCACCCCCCCCCCCCCCCCCCCCTCTTAGTTATTACTAACATGTATATGCACAATGTGGAAGAATGGCCAACGTACTGCACTTGAAAATTTTAATAGAAAACCCCAAATAAATTTTGACTCATGATTACGGAATATATGCCAAAGCAATCTGTTGGAAAAGCTTCACAAAATTTCAAGAAAATGCAATTGATAGATTCAAAGCTGAGCTCCATAATTTTTTCTACCATCCTCCCTACCAGTACTAAAATGAGACTCTTAAACTATGTATCCAAGGATAAAAGATGGGCATTTTGTCAAATGGATAAAGCTTAACGCAAGCAACATATCATCCAGATATTAAAGGAGAAAATTTTTGTAGATGTGAGAGTTACAACTGCCTTGGTATGGAAAATGTCGATGCAAGGACAAGGCACTAGAATAGTTCACCAAAATTCCTTAAAGTGTCTATTGTGTTATGATTGCATAATATGCATACCCTTCTATTTGTTTAACTATAGTTTAGATTAAATTTATTTTATCTCTATGTGATGCTAGTAATTGATGTTCAATATTCCATATTATTCTTTAGACCCTTCATTAGTTATATATAAACTTTTAAAATTTCATTTGTTTCACCATATTGATGCTATTTTTTAACATAATGTGTTACCTTTTTAATCTTATGTATTATATTTATATTTTGATTTAATAAACTTTATAATTTTTCATTGTAAGAAGCGATTAATTTATGAGCTAAACTTCAAATACTTAATTTTTCTATACTTATGTATGCATAATCACTTATTAGTCTAATTGAAGTGATTAGTGTACCTTAACCAAAGTTTGTACATGATTACAAGGTCATTCCTCTAATTGCAATATTTATTTACTAACATGCCAAATTAAAATCAAACATTTGTGCCATCTACTCCACTTTATACTTTGGTCCTAAGTGAATTATGTCCAATCTTTGAATTTCATAGCACTTTATCTATACAATAATATCAACTTGCAAAAATTCAATCACATAAAAAAATATCAACTTGCAAACATTCAATCATATAAAAAAATCCTTATTTATTAGAAGGACAATAATTTTAAATTGCGCTAAAATTCTAAAAGTAAGTGAGAAATATTACACATCTGATCAGACTCATCCTAGTGAACGTGAATCACCTAATAATCATCCTAAAATTAATGTGCATGTTTAAATTTTTGATGTATTTTTATATGCTATCTTAATAGTAAAACCCTAACACATTGAAAATTGATATAATTATTTAGTAGTCCATTTATAAAAATCTACTATTATATCAAACTCTTGACTTAGCAGTCCGAATTGTGATATATGCAAGGTGTGGTAAAAAAATTGTAGTGCTGGCATTTGTGATGCATATATTGTTCCTCAACATTTGTGATGCAGAGTTGACCAAGTTTTTTATTTGAGAAATGTTATCATTCTAGGAACTCCTTTGCATGAATTCAACAACTATCAGAGAGACGTATAGGCTGGAAATTTTGGTGCCACCATGGATTATACCCCCACATTGTTTACATTATTATGCCCTAGACACCTCCATAGCTCCTTAGCATTTCTTTCCAATAATAAATTCATATTGGAAATACAATAATGGGAAATCAAGATACTGAGGGGGGGTTGAATCAGATCTTCAAATTTAAACACTTAAAACAAACTAATCCACATTCATACATATATGAATCTAATGTAACATCAAATAGCATACACACAATGAAATAAATAACTCATAACACAAGAACTTGGTA
>MU227713.1:6689033-6707905 GCA_018584345.1 Thuja plicata | reverse complement strand
GATTTAGAAAGGTCTGCTAGAACCACTCTGTTAAGAGATTTCACCTGATACAATGATTAGAATGTTTCAAGTAATGATCCTTTGTTATGCACTCAGATGCTGATGACGGATCTCCTCTTTCCAATACATTTTGTGATCTCACAATCTGATATGTCTTTACTCTATTGTTCATTGTTCTCTCACTCTGCTTGATCTATGCTTCTTAACAAAATAACCCTCTATGCATTTCACTTCAAAATGTAGTCAACACTTCTCTCCACACTCACAAAATAGGGTTAAGAAGCAATCTTATATATCTATTCAAGTCTAGTAGCGAGATCCAGATCAACGATCAAGATCTAATACTCATGCCTCCAAGGTATTACAATTAATAATTACAATAGGTCATGCATAGGATAAAAAATGTAAATGTATAATTAACTCCATAGGAAACTATTAAATGCGTACATAAGTCAGCCCAAAAAGTGTATACAAGTTGGTCTGAACACTTATCCTCAAAGTTTGAATCAATCCAGACATGTATACAAAAACTATTCTTCTTGGCACTTGACATCTCTATCACTCAACACTAAGTATCCTACTTGGCTCGGCATGATGTAACTTGGCAACCTGAATACTGCTCGGCCTTGGATAGTTTTTGCTTGGCCACAGTGATAGACAACTAAAACTGCCTAATTAAATGACTAAGTGTTGATCACTAATCATGAACAGAACTTATAGATTAACAATCTCCCCCTTTGATATTAGTGGGAAAAACACACTTATCATTTCTTCATTTCTTTCCATCAAAATGTTGCCTAAGTATACGAAGTACTCCCCCTAGGAATATACTCAAAATTATACATACAAAAAAGTTACATAGAATACATACCTTCAAAATATATACAAATGTACATATTTTTTACTAATTTATCATACTGTATCCTTACCAACTACTTTTATATCCTTACCAACTTTTGTATCCTTACCAACTTCCCCCTTATTTTTGTCACTGATTGCAGGTGGGGTTAAGTTATAATTGTCCAAAAATTGTTTATAAATCTGTAGGGTGGATGCAAATGTAGTGTCCCAACTATCCTTGGAAATTTTTATAACTTCCAATTTTATCTCTAGCTCGGTAGCTAGACTCACTAAAATTTCTACAGTTGAGAGATTTGAATTTCTCTGTGAAAATTCTTTTACAGCTGAAAGTTCCTTCTGTATTACCTCCAAGTGAGGCAATAGGCTTGTGTAAATGGTGATTAGTTTGGCCCTAATCCGACCATCTTCAACCATAAGCTTGGAAATTCTTTGTTGTGCATCGATCAACTTAGTAGAATGTAAGGAGCTAGAGGTAGCATCCTTACCCAAAGTATTGCCAGTTGATTGTAAATCTAACTATAGCTTCTCAACAAGATGTAGATTATCCTTTGTGAAGAATTCAACATCACATAGCTTCCTGCACAAAGAATAAATGTTTGTTGTAACTTCCTCCAAAATTTCTACAAGAGTAGAAAGTTCAACCTGTTTATTTGCAATCTCTTCTGAGATTTTCTCCAGAACCTTGCTCTTTAATCTACTCTCAGACCATTGTAGAAGTTTTTCATTGTTGTCTATGTCATCATCAATTACCTTATGTACAATGTGAACTAATTGATCAATAATGGGAGCTTGAGGCATTTCATCTTCACAGTCAAAAGCCTTTCCAAATATATCCGTGATATCATGTAACACCTACTTTTGTTTCTATTCTATTTTCATTTCTTCCAGTCTCTTCTTCCTCTTAAGTAATTCCTGAAGAGTCCCTATTTGTTCAAAAGATAATTTATTGGGATCCCATTGTGGAATAACAATTACATCATCTAATGTGACATCAATAATTGGTGACTTCTTCGTCATTACTTTCCTTCTCTTCAATTCGGGCGAGCAGATGCTTGGCTGCATCTTATCAACACCTTTTCTTATGTCAGTATCAATATCCATTGCCTCTTTCAATTCTGTCAAGATTGTCTGGGGATTAGGCATACCTCTAGTTTTAGGACCTGTGGGAGTGGATGATGTAGAGTGTGGTAGATTAACCAACAAATGCACTGCCTCTTGTTCCCTAGGCTTTTAAACATTATCCTTCATTACTACACCACTATCTAAAACTAATTTTACAACCTCTAAAGTAGGTGGATTTTGTGAATTTACCTCTTGTGCATCTATTTTATTTTTCTCTTTGCCTATTTGATCATTGATTACTTCAAGTTCTTCATCAGTTCTCTTTGTAGATGCAGTGGTCTTTCCTCCTTCAATCTTAGTTGCCTCAATAGGTGACTCAATATTTGTGCGACTCAGCATATCTTGTCCCTCAGTAGTCAAATTGCTAGAATCATCAATTGTGAATTCAATTGGACTATCTATAGTCAGATCAACAGAATTTTTTGAGTCTAATGCATCTTTAGTCTTGTCCCATTCAGTAGCAATTTGATCTTGCGTCATTTGTGGCTCGGGGGTGATCTCAACTTCTTTAGCCTTCTGCTCAGATGTTCCTTCATCAGATTTCTTTTTCTTTGGAACTACGAGTCCAAAGATTTCCTTCCCAATCCTAGTAATTTGTTGTACTAATCCTTCAATATCATTTTTCAAAATAGTATAACCTCTAAGCTTTGGAACAAACCTATTCTTAAATATTCTTCAATGAATTTTACTCTTTGTTTTGATGTCAAATCAGGTATCACCTTGGCTAATGTACCTTCCCTGATTTGTCTCTCTGTAGTAAGTGCAAATTCCCATTTGCTCGACAGAAACTCATATAATTCATTCAGCACATGGTTTCCTATCTCTATAGGAGTTAACTTAAAATTACTCATCATATCTAAAAGTGCTTCCTGAACTTTATTCTTGTCTCCAATGCTCAGTTTCTCATACTTAATAAATTTAAAAGTAGCTAACACTGCTGAATTTCTCAAATTGTCACATACTTCATCAATATTAGTAGGTTTATTTATTTGTACAGTGTATATGTTGCTGGGTTCATCAGTCTCAGTCTTTTCATTATCACTATCTGTCTCCAAGTACAGTCTCCTCCTTGGTCGCTTTACTGGTTTGCTTGGCTCAGCCTTAGGAGCAAATTTAGTTTTCTTTCTAGAACTACTTTCTCCAACCTTATTCTTTTCATTCACTTTTGTTTGTACTACTGGAGCAGTAACAATAGATGCTCTAGTCCTCAGATGATTAGCTGCAGGAGGTGTAACCTTAGATTTAGCTTTACTCGGCTTGGTTATTTTGACAACTGTTGGTTTCTTACCCTTAGCCTTCTCAGTAAGCTCCTCAGATGCACTGACTTCCTCTTCTATAGATATATCTTCTCCCTATCCACTAGATAGTCCTATAGGTGCATCTTCAGGTTCCTCATCACTATTCAAACCAACTATTTTCTTCAAATTTTTCACAATCTTTTTCCTTTTTCTCTCCATGGTTCCCTCCTTCAAACTTCTAGAAATTTTTTCTTTTTCTTTATCAAAATTACCAAATCTTTCTTCTGTAGTATCAATTGCCTCGGCTAGGAGTGCAATGATGGATTTTGATGATTCATCAATGTTAATATCATAGGGAAATGGTTCCAACCATGCTACCCTAGGTGTTGCAGCCTAAATATATGTGTGATTTGTATCAACTAGAAAACAAATTTCTTCACAATGCTTCTCCACTAGTGATCTAGGAATCCTAGTCCTTAATCTCATTCTCTTTTTAAATTCCACAAAATAGCTCCCCATAATACTATTGAAATTACTTCCTAATTTCTCAATGCATTCACTTATCTGAACTGTAATGGGTCTATCATTTTTCCAAACAATATCTCCCAATGTAGGAAATGTGTTCTGAATGTAGAAAAATATGCAGACTAGTAAGGAACCAAACTTACATGATGAGCTCTTAGCTTTTCTGATCGATGCTAGGTTCTCAGCTAGTTGTGTTTGCTGTAGCTCAGCAAGATCATATGTATGATTCTTCTTAACGATCTTCCATGCCTGGTCAATGGCTATGAAAGGAACACTATTTAGTCAACTCGACTAATAGAACTTATGTGAAATCACTCTGACTCCAAAATCAAGTTCTAAGTATTTAATTGTTTAGATAGTCATACCTTTGTTGTTCCATATAGCTTCAGTGTTCACTGTAATTTCCTCTTTACTGTTATCTCTCATTCTCCATTTCCCATTAACAACAGGATATCTAGTCACTCGATGAATCATGTTTTTAGTTATCTTGACTGGTCCTTTGTCCAACCACATACACATATCATGAACTTGGCTAAGAATGACCTTAATCCATTCATCTTTGAAACCTTGTGGGAAATCTAGGGCATGAGTTAACCCTTTGTCAGCTAAATACTTGAATTCTTCCTTCAAACCTCCATCAACACACAATTTGTTGTAGGATTTTCTCAATTCACTATCGCCTACTTCACTAATTTTAACCATGTAACAAGATCTAGCATTGTGGATCATAAGTACCTTTGGTGGAATGGATGAGAGGGTTCCGGTTAGATCACTCTAAATTGCATTTTCAGGAATGGCTCAAAAATTGAGAGGTGCACATACATCATTTTGTACTAACTAAACTTGCTCTTGTTCTTCCTCCATACTTTTGGCTGGTGTGGAAGATCTTGCAGCCATAATCTCTGAAATTAGGGTTTGAAAAATGAAGAAAAAAGTACCTCAAAAAGTAGCACTTTGCACTGTTCACCTTGGGATTGTCGATGACACGCTGACAAAATCTTCGATGCTAACTTCTTTAAGATCAATTCTGCAACTTCTTCAATCACTCTGTCAGTTCTAAAAATTTCAAGGTAAAATGAAGAATAAACTATTCATCCTTTATAGACTCGAAAGGTCAAGGTAGGTAAGTAATAAATGTTCTTCCCGTTGAGTTAGTGCAAGCCAGCTGTCCTCGGCTTTCTAACACAACTTGCATGTCACTCGGCTCACCATACTCGGCCATCATAGAACTTACTCGGCCAACAAACTCGGCACACACTAAAGAACTCAGCCTTAGTGTCCACGACTGGGGCTCAACACCTTATAGTGCAATTAGCTCTTCTCGGCATTTTTGTCTTCAAAATGTGTCCTGGTGCATCTTAACATATGCAAATATGAACTTTGGCACATTTCATGTTAGGAACTAATGCAAGATAAGAATTTTAAATGCAGTTCCTTACATACCTATTTTTCTTAGTTGGAGATGGTGTGATCACCTGATCCATTGGATTGGGTGACCTCGGTTGCACTAGCTTCACTACTCCATGGTTCAAATTTATTAACCCATGTTTGGTTCATCTGTGCTCTAATCTACTCAAAAGTAGGAGCAAGTACCCTAGTCTTACAATCTTTCCTTGTATAAACAATTTTTAGACAACTGTAACAAACTAGGCATCCATTCATCCAACTCTTCGATTTTCCTCTGAAATGTGTCCTTATGCAATTTTCTAAAACATGTCCATACTCACCACAGTAATGACAACTATGCCATGTGTTGTAATCTCAATTATAAGTATTGCCTTTTCTTGGATATTTCTCTTGTTCCTTTGATGTCCATTCCTATTTACCTTTAGATCTACAATATTGTGCTCTATGACCATATTTCTGATAGTTATAAAAATTACCATTGAATCTAGGTGTAGAAGGTGCATTGCTTGCCTTTGTCTTAAATTCACGTGCTTGATGTCGAGACTTATTATAGTTAAAGAAATAACCATTACAGTTAGTTTTAGGATGTGACTTACCATTCTTGCTTTGGCAAATGTTTGTTGTATGACCTGGTTTCCCACAGTGGTGGAAAACAGGTTTGTTGTTTCTTGGTTTTACATTCCTCCTTTCACCTGTCTTAGATGATTCTCCTTCTTTAGTGGTTGTATGTTGTTTAGTGTGACCTAATCCAGAAGAATCTTTAGGTCTTCTTGATGCTTCCACTAGTTGTTCAAAGTAGCTCAAAGATACATTGGGATCATTCACTTTGTTGTTAAGTTCTTTCTCAGATCTTAATTTATCTTTCAACTAACTGTTCTCAGATCTAATATTTACAATCTCCATGTCTTTCCTACTGGTCTCCTGATTCACAAGTAGCAATTGATTTTCCATGTCAACTTGATTGACTGTCATTGTTTGTACATCATGTGTTCTTTCATCAAGTTTTATAGTCATCACTCTTTTGTCTTCTTCTGCCATAGCCTTGTCATCTTTGGCTTTCTTTTTTTGTTCAACAACTTCACACATTCTTATTGATTGGGCTTCTTGTTCCCTTTTCAAGTTTCTAACTTATTCACATAGTGCATTGTTCTTTTCCAGTAGATCTGCTATTGGTGCATCACTCTCAGTAGAATCTCTATTCTGAAATAGATTTGTAGTGTCCTCTTCCTGATAATAAGTGTCATTCATTTGTTTGGCCAAATCTTTTCTTGCTATCAAGGACTTCTTTAATTCCTATCTTGCTGTCTCAAGCTATTGTAGTGCTAGCTGAATATCAATCTTTTGATTCTCAATGACTTTACACATCTTGTAGATCTCCATCTCAAGATCTATATTCTCAAGATGATTATAAATTTCTAGAGAACTTAGCTCTGATACCAATTGTTGCAAATAAAATAAGGGGAAAGCAAGATACTGAGAGAGGGGGGTGAATCAGATCTCCAAATTTAAACACTTAAAACAAATTGATCCAAATTCATACATATATGAATCTAATGTAACATCAAATAGCATACACATAATGAAATAAATAACTCATAACACAAGAACTTGGTAACCCAAAAACCCAAATAGGTAAAACTGGGGTGGGGATGACACCCACAAAATTCTTCACTACTGCAGCAATAAAGTGTACCTGTTAGGGCTACAAAAGTTGATTACAAAATTCAATCTACCTGGTTAAAGGTCAGCCTGATTAAGAGCTAAAGATCATTCCAATATACCCTGTGAAAGAATTTCAACTTACAATAAAGTAAGCACTCTGTTAGGAGATTTAGAAAGGTCTGGTAGAACCACTCTGTTAAGAGATTTTAGATGATACAATTATTAGAATGTTTCAAGTAATGATCCTTCATTATGCACTCAGATGCTGATGACAGATCTCCTCTTTCTAGTACCTTTTGTGATCTCACAATCTGACATGTCTTTACTCTGTTGTTCACTGTTCTATCACTTTGCTTGATCTATGCTTCTTAAAAAAATAACCCTCTGTGCATTTCACTTGAAAATATAGTCAACACTTCTCTCCACACTCACAAAATAGGGTTAAGAAGCAATCTTATATATCTATTCGAGTCTAGTAGCGAGATCTAGATCAACGATCAAGATCTAATACTCATGCCTCCAAGGTATTACAATTAATAATTACAATAGGTCATGCATAGGATAAAATATTAAAATGCATAATTAACTCCATAGGAAAATATTAAATGCGTATATAAGTCGGCCCAAAATGCTTATACAAGTCGGCCTGAACACTTATCCTCAAAGTTTGAATCAATCTAGACATGTATACAAAAACTGTTCTACTCGGCACTTGACATCTCTATTGCTCAACACTAAGTATCCTACTCGGCTCGGCATGATGTAACTCGGCAACCTAAATACTGCTCGATAATGTTGCTCAGCCTTGGATAGTTTTAGCTTGGCCACAGTGATAGCCAACTAAAATAGCCTAAGTAAAGGACTAAGTGTTGATCACTAATCACCAACAGAACTTAGAGATTAACAATTCCCTCCTACCATTACAGCCCCACAGCTCAGCAATAGAAAAATATTATTTTAAGTTTAAAAATGTATTTGGACTGTAAAAGATAATTCTTTTTCTGTCTACCTAAGAAACTTCAACAGCCACTATATCTCTTTGGCCTTCGAGGTACAACAACAATAACAATAATAGATAATAGGGGTAATAGCTTCTCTAGTTAATATTGAACTTGATGTTGTGGCTAGGATACTTGCAAGTCATTCTGACATATTATAGTCCACATCAGCATTAGTATTAGCTATTAATATTTTAGAATATTTAAAAAATACTCTAATATTAAAAGCTCCACCCTTACCATTTGTAGTCAATATTGACAATAGCGAAATCCTCCATTTCTTTATCTTTCGTTGACCTAGACATAGTTCTGAAAGCATGAAGACTCATAATAAAATCAATTCGATCGCCTTCTTGGTAACTCTATTGGTTGCGTAGAGGTACTTATTTTTGCATCTTACCTATTCAACAAGAAATACCATTCAGTAATCCAGTCTGTTGTATTGTACCACTGTGTGATTTCAAATAAAATAATTATGACATTTTTGATGAGTTTTAACAGTTACTTGGTAGCGGGCAGAACAACCAGCGTCAATTCTATACAATGAGTGACTAGAGGCAATAACATTTCCAATTTTGGCATATACTAAAAATTACTCAAACTTAGTGTTCCTGATCTTGTCTTACAGTACTTTCTCACTTCTTGTAGGATACTTCTATTCCTTTGATGATTATTTAAGAGACTATTTTAATTTCTTAGAGTAACTTTTGTCTATTTCTCTTTCTTGTGGAACCACCCACACAACAAAAAACTTTTATAGAGTAACATGCCTAAATTAGAGGTATAGCCAGTTCTCTCAAGAGAATGGAACTCTTGTTCTAAATTTTGTTCAAAAATTCCCCTGTGCTGGTAAATTTGGACCACAGAATATGATATTAAAAAATATGCACACAATTTTCTCCAAAATTGTATATCTCGTCACAATCTAGCCTTGCCTCACATGCCAAGGAAGTGATTTCTACTGGCCTATAAGAATTCAAAAAAATAAACAATAGGTTAAACAATGCATATATGCATTACTTGAGGCCCTTTTTGTCCGCAATGGATAACTATGGTTTCATAAAGAATTGCTCAAAGCACATAATTCAACAAGGATTTGGAGGTAGGCATATTAATACCTGAAAAGCATTTATGATAATGAAGTTAAAAATACGTTAATTCAACAAGGATTTGGAGGAAGGCATATTAATACCTGAAAAACATTTATGATAATGAAATTAAAAATATGTTAATTCAACAAGCATTTGGAGGTAGGCATATTAATACCTGAAAAGTATTTATGATAATGAAGTTAAAAAGATGTCAAATTTCAAAATAAAATGTTGAAATAAAAATTTCTTCCCTTGCTTATTGCAGGCAACATACATGTTAGGAGACGTTAGGTGTCTATGCATAGTGTAGTAAGCATAAACAAAGAAGGTAACTGTCATGGAACACTCCATGTGCCCATCTACTGACTCTCCTAAAACACACTTAGTTGATGTTCAAATCTTTAGTTTTCAACATGGAACTTATATATAGAGAATAGTAAATCCAAATGGATTGGAAAAATCTACCAAATCTAAGAAGATAAATACTTGTAGATATATTAGGAAAATATTTATTTGTTTAAGGAACTTTAAAAGCATATATATTTAAGGAATTCTAAAAGCCCATGTTTTTGAATAACTTTAATAATAAAAACACATATATTTAAGGAATTCTAAAAGCCCATATTTTAAATAATTTTAATAGTATATGTTTAATTTTTTAAAGAATTTTAAGAGCCATATATCATTTGAATTGAAAAGAAGTTTGTATTTAGGATCTCTTAAAAATATTATTGAACATTTTGAAATGTGGCGTGCCTCTTGATTTAATAATGAGAAAATGATATTAAAATTTAACAAATATCAATATTTCATTTTTATTTTTAATATCAATTATCTTCTTATTTTTCAAACAATAACAAGAAAACGACAAAGTTGGAATGAGTTGTTGCAACACGATTAAAATATATAAATATTAGAACAAAAAAATCAAATGAAATATATGTTTGAAATAAGATAACAAAATTGCATATTATTGTATTTTATACATTTTAAATTAATAAATATAATTTAAAATATATATATTTATATTTGTTGTTTCGTTTTAATTATTTGTAATATTATATTATAATTATACTTGTTTAATATTATATACATTATGAAATACTAAATGTAAATTAAATATTGATTTATATAAATAATAAATACAAGTAGTTAGGCTTTGGATTAAAGTTAGAGTTGAGAGTTAAGTTTATTATAGTTAGAATCGTGGTTACGGTTCATTACTATTATCAATAGGGTTAGAATCAAGGTTGACGATTACGATTAGGTTAGGTTTAAGATTTATATCATAGTTCTAATTATGGTTAGGGTTATGGTATTGATTAGGGTTAATATTTAGGTTAGGGTTAGGATAAGAGTTTAGATTTACACCATGATTAGGGCTAGAATTGGGACTAGAGTTTGGGTTATGATCTTACTTAGGATTGAGATTTAATTTTTTTTGTTAGGGTTAGGGTTGGAATTAGGGTTGGGGTTGGGTTACAATTATAGTTAGGATAAGGGGTTACATCATGAATAGTATTATGCTTAGGGTTATGATTTTAATTAAGGTTAGGGTTAAGGTTAAGATAACACTTATATTCAAGATTATGGTTAGTTTTATGGTTAAAGTTAAGGTTTTATTTAGGGTTTTTGTTATGATAATGGTTTAGTTTTATGTCATGATTAGGCTAAGGTTAAAGTTTATGATAATGGAGCATGATGAACTTTGTAATTAAGAGGTTTTTAATATAATTTTGTAACTATCACTTCTCTATTCAGACCTATCTTGCACAAACATAATTGACTAAATAGTCTGCCAAATGACCAATTTTTCTCCCTACTTTAGACCAAAATTTATTGATAGTTTAAATTCATTCTGTATTTCAATGTAACAGCTAGTCTTTACAAACTAAAAGTAAATAAAAATAAACTAATTCCATATTAGGGAAATAATCTAAGCAGCGTGAAAAATAAAATGACCGACAGTTATGTTGCTACACCTCCCATTAGAGGAGATAAAATCTTAGATTTAGAAAGACGAGATAACCCTAAACCCTACATCGTGGATTTACAATGGTGGCCTCAGCCTTGGAGAGCGTGAACGTGAACGTGATCTACGATTACTATTCTCTGGCGAAGGAGACCTTGAATTTCTTTCACCTTCCCTATTTGATCTCTGTGGACTTGAATTTCTGTGTTCGGGGGAATTTTCACATCTCAGTTCAGTCCTACAATTTGGACAAGTGCCACGCTCTTCCACCCATGGCTTTATACAATCATAGTGGAATATGTGTAATTCATGACAGGGCAACTTGGAAACCTCACTTCCCAGTTGGAAATTGTCCATACAAATTGGGCATGAAAGCCCTTCATTAACATGGCCCTCTAAAATAATTGTGTTTGGCCGAGGGGCAACGTAAGCCCGATCCACTGTCATCTCTAGCAATTCTTCAGCCCTGCTTGGCTGATCTATTTCGTTGAAATTTTCGCGTGCTAACTGGTAAATTCTCCATTCCAGATCACTTAAATCCACTTCACTTATACTCTGCATTGCTTCTGTTCCTTCATTAATAAAATGAAGCATCTCACTGTAAGCCTCGTTTATCTCTTCCACAACAGGTTGTAAAGCACGACGGCTAACCATATTTTGTACACCTTCCTCTAAATCTCTAAACAATTCTTGATACACTAGTATCATTAAAACCAATTTAGCTGAATACCATTCCCCATCTTCTGAAGAGGTATCAGAGGAGAAAGAATTGTTAGCGGAAGTGGAAGCCATATCTACTGGTTTTGGTTTGTTTCTCTTTCTTTTGAAACTTATAAGTCTTGGAAAGCTTAGAAGTTATGACGAATGAGAAAAAAATATGTTTCTCTCACCGTATATGTGGAAGTATCCATTAAGGGTCACGCTCCCTCCACTAACTATTCTTGCCGTTTCGTAAGTAAATAAATTAGTAAATGAAGATATTTAGATTTGCGTTTAAAGGAGAATGAATTTGAGTTGCTTTAAGAAGAGAGATGAAATAATACCGTTTATGTTGTGGAGGTTCGTGTATGCGAATTAGAAGGAGATCCATGTTCATACAAATGTTAAGATAGCCTATGCAATCGTGTTTCTTGATTAACTTTGTTTCAAATAATATTCAATATCATTTAAACATAACTTTGAAAGACTGTGATTATGTTGGCAGAGGACATATTTATCTGCTTCAATCATTGAAAACATTACGGTTACAAGGGAAATACTTTCTAGTTGTATTAATGTTCAAACTATAATAGTGTACAGATAAAATTGTGGTAATGAACTGATTAAAAATGTCCTTATCAAGATGAGAGAGGATGCTTAAATGTAAGTGAATGGGAGAAGGTAAGATATCAATGTAATTGAATGACTTCAATATAATAACATAATAATAAACTGTTCAACTTGTGTTATGTAAGCCTTAGATGGGAAAGAAAATGAATAAGAAACAAACAAAACATACATTAATTATAATATATTCTATTGGTTAACTGATGATGAAATGTTCTAGAAAATGAATTCAGCCATGGATTCAAGAAATTTAATACAAGTTGATACAACAACATAACAATAAATTGTTCAACTTGTATAATATAAGACTTAGGTTGAAAATGAAATATACAAGAAATAAATTAAACATAAATTAATTAGAGTATATTCTATGAGCTAAATGATGATTAAATGTTCTTGAAAATGATTTGAGTCATAGATTCAATAATATCAAGATGACTAGTATATAATTTATGGATGATTTTAATGAATACATAAGAATGCATGAGTAATGGATAAATTGAATATAAATGTATTCTAATATTGATACATCAACCACTCAGGGCCCGTTTGGGTGCTAGAATACCAAATGCTAAATATAGTCAATTCTGGAAGATGGACACAAACATGGAAGAAACAAAACTGGGAATTAGATAATGCCAATTCTAGGCATATTCCATCTACCAAAGGACCCTTAATTCTAATATTGATACATAAACCACCTAGTTCTAGTTTTTAGCATAGGGCACCCACAAATTAGAAGTCATTTCCATGCTTTGGTTTATCTCACCATGTTTGTATGGCATGACCAACAAGTATGTTGTCAACCTCAGTGAAAAGTGTGATCTTTGTGTCCTATCCACTCCAAATGCTAAATATAGTCAATTCTGGAAGATGGACACAAACATGGAAGAAACAAAACTAGGAATTAGATAATGCCAATTCTAGGCATATTCCATCTACCAAAGGACCCTTAATTCTAAAATTGATACATAAACCACCTAGTTCTAGTTTTTAGCATAGGGCATCCACAAATTAGAAGTCATTTCCATGCTTTGGTTTATCTCACCATGTTTGTATGGCATGACCAACAAGTATGTTGTCAACCTCAGTGAAAAGTGTGATCTTTGTGTCATATCCACTCCAAATGAAACTTTTGAATTAGGGGTCCTATTTCAAATCAAGGAACTAGTAAAAGGGAAGAGAGTAAGAAAATATTTTTAGCAAGTTAACATGGAGGTAAGAAAGGAAAGATAAAAGAATTTAGACACTAAACGACATCTTAGCCTAGTACTTGTTTCACCATTTCCCTCTTATCACAATAGCAATTATAATTTTATCTGTATTGGATGTAACTACAAGAAGTGCTAAGTTGTGTAATAAAATTTATAGTAACACTCTGATATTGAAGGCCATAATGGTCTCTCTTATCTACCTTGGGTTGGGTTAAACATTGAAAAATAAGGTAATAATGTTATTAGAGTATGAAGCACGTGTCCTTTAATAATTGGTGGTAGGCAATTTAAAGTTGGTTTTATGTTATTGTGTGCGTTAACAATAGGGTAAATAAGATATGAAGCCATATTGTCATTTATAAAGTTATATGGTTCTACTAATACTATGAGGTTCACTAAAGATTACCAATATTAATATTGGAAGTAATAAGTAATACAAAGCTGGTTTATAATTACTAAACATTTATAGACTATACAATATAGCTCACACATTTTATATAAAATTAAGCAATTAATTGCATTAAGATAACTGTACATGTACATGTGTTTTTGTATTGTGTAGTAAATAAATTATCATTATCTAATATATTATAGTAGAAAAATGCATATTATAACAAATAAAAATATAATATCACCAAAATACTAGAATCAACATTATTTGCATGAAGACAAGATCTTGGATTGCGGAAGATGGAGGAGCGGGAGGAGCGGGAATTTCAAATGTAGGTAGGAAATAGTCTGTGCAGACGTTGGACTCTACAGCAGGAGGAGGTGATGTCAGAGCCTTGGCAGACCCAGGCAAGGAAGACACAACAAACAAGGATGGGGGCCCACGCGAAAGCCAGAGGGATCTAAGAAAAGAGGAGGTGGGGTCTAAATCCTCAGAATAGTTAGAGACCTCACATGGAGGCAAGGAGGATTTAGCTTGGCATCATCCTTGGTCAAATTTATTCGGGACTAAACCCAGAGGCAAGTCCTTATTTTTGGCTATAAAAGATCTATTTGTTGAGGAAAAGGGAAAGTATGCTATTGCTTTACCGGATGAGCTCATAGACCATAATATTGCAACTATGTCTCTCACCTTGGTGGGAAAGTTTGTAGGCTCTAGGCCTAATATTGATGTTGTTAGATCCTTTGCCAAGAGAAAATGGAGTTTAAAGGGCCAAGTTGAAATAAAAGCTATGGAAAAGGGTTTTTTAGCCTTTGAGTTTTTGTGCCTTAAAGACTATACAAGGATCCTCTGCATTGGGGCGTGGGCTATTGGTAAATCAATGCTGGCCCTGCATAAATGGAGTCCTAATCTGGACCTAAATAACTCAATTTACATCCAAGCCCATGATTGGGTTAGGTTACCAAAACTCCCTCTAGAGTTCTAGTTTGAAGATGTCTTTGTGGGCTTAGCGAGCTCCTTTATGGAGCTCCTTTTGATTGACCCACTGACACTGGACATAAGGTGCGTCACCTACACAAGGATATGCATAGGTGTCAAAGAAGGGAAAGATATGCCAGAGGTCATAGAAATCCATTCAAAGTTATGAAAAAATTTGTAGAAACTGGAATATGAAAGCGTGCCTTTTGTGTGCTTTCACTGTAAGAAGGCAAGGCATATGGCAAGGAAATTCTGAGTTAAGGCTAAGGAGAAAGATAAGAAAGCTAGAGGGAAAATATAAGGATCTTACAATTGATGCCACTATCTCAGAGATCCCCCAAACTGTTTCATAGGTCTGGCAGAAAAAGGAACCATCATTGGATCAACCTTACAAACACGGGCAAGGGGATGAATCAACTAGTATTCAGATTGAGGCCCCAATAGAGAACCCTGAGATGGTGTCTAAATGTTTGGAATTGATTCCATTTGTGAATGTAGCCATTGTCTTAGGGGGAAGCATCCTTAAAACCTCTGAAGACTCATGTTATCAAATCGAGTTTCCTCTTTGTCCCTCTTTGCTATCCCCTCGATCCCCAGAAATGTCTTGGGAGATTGGTGTTTTCTTGCCAAAGTAGGAACTCCTGATGAGTGATTTTATGCATGAAACACTAAAACCAGAGCATCAGGAAATAAATATGGAGGAATTGCTAAACTCGACTACTCTGGGGAGTTTCAACAGAATGGAAGCAATGTTTATTAAACACAAAGAAGTGAAGGAGAGTGATTGGACTAAGGTAAAGAACAAAAAAAGTAGTAGAGATCCAGCCCCGATATCTCCAACAATAACTAGAAGCAAGAATAAAGAAGATCTGGGAGGAATAAAGAAAATTCCAAGGAAAAAATCATTGTTCCATATCTGGCAAGATGAAGCCTGCAAGAATATAGCGGATGGAACTCAATATACCATCCAAGTAGCCTGCACTCCAAGTTATAAATGAAGCTTATCTCTTGGAACATTTGTGGTCTCAATGGGCCGCATAAGCAGGATGTAATAAGAAATATGATCAGAGATCATAGACCCAATGTTATCTTAATACGAGAAACAAAGATGAATAAGGAAAAAATGGAAGGTGTTAAATTCTGCAAGTCGATGGATAGGACTGCCATTAATTCAGATGGTGCCTTCAGAGGACTGATGACTCTGTGGAACTCATCCCTATGAAATGGTTACATTTTATATGGAGAAGGTAACACTCTGATTCTTAATCTTAAAAATTCAAAAACTTATGATAACTGGTATATTATCAATATCTATGCTCCAAAATATAAATGGGGGCATAGAATTTACTGGGATAAACTTAGAGGCATAATTTATATGTTTAATTTATCCAAATGTATAATTATGGGGGACTTCAATACCCCTCTCAAAGTTGGGGAGAAACAGGGAGGGATTAATCCTGACCATTATAGTAGATAGGATCTTATGGACTTTATCAATGATCTAGCTCTGCTAGATGTAGATCTTCAGGGGGATAATTTTACTTGGAGCAATAGGAGAACCGGGAGTGCTTACATCCAAGTTCGGCTGGATAGAGCCTTTATAACAACACATTGGTTGAACTGCCACAATAATAAACTTTCCACTCTGGTGTGAATTGGCTCGAATCACTCCACCATTTCCCTAGTCCATGACCCTCTTACCAAAAATTGACACTTCCCCTTCAGATTTGAAATAATGTGGACCTCACATCCTAAAATTAACATTAAAATTCTGGAATGGTGGAATATTGAGATCAAAGGTTCAGCTATGTTCAAAGTTGCCAAAACACTCATAAATGTCAAGATTAACATAAAGATCTGGAACAAGAAGGAGTTTGAGGACATCTTTGCCAGAAAACAAAAGGCCATCTCAAACCTTGGCCTCATTCAAGATGAAATCCAAAGAAACGGGTATGATGAGTCTATTCTCATTATTGAAAAACAAAAGCTCTTGTAGTACCACAATGTGATTGGCAGGGAGAAAATGTATTGGAAGCAAAGGTCCAGATCCATATGGCTAAAAGAGGGGGAAAAAAATACTTTTTTCTTCCACCTTTCAACCATGAGACATAGGGCTTCCAACAGAATCACCATCATTAGAAGAGGAGACAAAACCATGTAGGAAGACAAATACATCTCTTCGACTGCCATTGATTTCTTTAAGACCCTTCTGTCTAAAGACTATCACTTGTCTAAGTAGGACCAAGAGAATCTTGTGAACAACATTCCTTCTGTCATCATGAGTACCAAAATAAAGCTCTGTGTGCTATCCCCAACATGGCTGAAGTTAAAAAAGCCCTGGACTCCCTTCCTAGTGACAAGTGTTAGTAATAACTGAGGGGGGGGGGGGGGGGGGAANGGTGAATCAGTGGCTTCAAAAATTTATCCTTTTAAACTTCAATCCACCAATTAATATACCTCAGATTATTAAGTCCCTACAAGATGTGTGCCTTTGAAATACTTGAAATAAATAACTGTCTGTCGATTTACCTTGTCTGTCCTTCTTCTCCTTGATAACCGATAAGCAGTAAAACGTATTTACCGATACTCAATAAATATGCAGAGTATACCAGTCAATCCATAGATGCATATGTGAAATGTAAAACAATAAAGTGATAAAACATACACACATAACACAATAATTTTAACGTAGAAACCCTGTCAAGGGAAAAACCACTAGGACTAGTACCCCAAATTTTCACTCTTCTGAAGTGAGCCCTGTTGGAAAGTGACATTGCAAGAAATTATTATTTTGTCATTGATGTCAAACCTTTACTGGTGAGACTATTGCTATCTGTTTGAGTACCATATCTATTGTTGATGAAGAAGATTTAAAAAGAAGACCAAGTGAATGGTTGAGTTAAGGCAATTTAAAGGGTATTTGATTAGTTGGCACTCTGGAAAAGTAATTAGTTTTTTATCTTTAAAAGATAGTTTTTCTGGCTATTATGTGCCGAGCAAGTTTGGCTTGTGCTAAGTAAAGTTGCTTATGACGAGAAAAGTTTCTTGTGTCGAGTCCAATTACAAAAATTTGATTAATGATGAGATTTGAGATCTCTAGCCGACTTAGTTGATTTTATTGGGATATGTAATGGTAATTAAAGATTGATCCACGTCATTTAATGTATGGGTAGCCGTAATTAATTCATGGTTTCAAGATTTAATTAGAGACTACTTTGGAGAAGTAAATGTTATGGAAAGATGGGATGATCTGTTGGATCTGACCTAACCTAAGATCTATGATCTTGTTTAAGAAGCAAAATATTTATCTGACCTAGACAGAGAGGTATATGATAACCTCATTATAGAAACTGATCAAATATCAGATTCAACTCCAAGATCTAGCTGCATGCAATAAACCTGTCACAAAGAATAAAGCAACAAAAATGGAAAAAGCAGAAACCTCTTGTGCTCAAAGATGTCAGAGCTCAAAATCTATTATTCGAACTAAAGAAAAAGTACAAAACTCAACGTTATAAAAGGTGAGAAACCCTAAAAGGTAAATACTAGGTTGCACATTATTAATTAAGAATTAATTAATAATGCACCTAAGAGAAGCTTAAGCAACTAGAGTAATAATACTCTAACACCCCCCCTTAAGCTGAACGCAGGGAGAAAGCTGACCTAGCAAAACTATGAAAGCAAGAAAAGGGTCCCGGCAACAAGGCCTGATCAGGTACCCAGTAAAAGGAAATCTCTGTAAACCGGAGACAAAGGAGAAAACCTAGTGGGAAAAACTCCTCTCCAAAAAGAGATATAAAAGAAAGCAAAGACAAAAAAGAATGACTTCAAGAGACTCTCTCAAAGCCAGTAGTATAGTGCGTGCTGCTAACCCCCCCGTGAGAGAGGGTCGAGGCTCCAAAGCCCCCCCAGAATGAAAGAACCCCTAGAGTAATGAACAAACCACTATGACACCAATGTAGAGGAGTGAAAGTCAGTGGGTGCTGAAGAGGTGACCTCAAAAGATGAGGTGTCACTGGAAGGCCAAGCTGATGCTCAAATGAGAAGACACGAGGATCCTGAAAGGGAATCCCCAATGCAAGTGGTA
>MU227713.1:6674993-6688299 GCA_018584345.1 Thuja plicata | reverse complement strand
TGTTTCTCATAGCCATCAAATCTCTTTTGATAACACTGGGACTCATCATGGGACCCCTTCTGACAATAAGAACAAGTGGGGTTCTGAGTCTTCTGTTTCTCCTTCTTAGAAGAAGATGGTGGGCCAGAAGAGTGCTGAGAAGAGGAATCAGATACCTGCTTCGGCTTCAGCTTCTGTGTATCTGGAGATGACTTGGTAAGCAATGCCTATGACTGTGAACCTATAAGAGAATCCATCTGACTGAGCTTGGACTGCTCACAAGTTAACCTATCACAGAAGGTCTCAAAAGAGGGCATAACATGTCGCGCATCTAGTGCATCCATAGTGGAGTAGAAGGTAGAAGTGAAAATTTGATAAGGACCACGAAGCTTGGAGAGTATCAAGAAGATACACTCATCATCTGACTTCATCTATCTAGCAACCTATAGAATAGATCGAAGAGACTTGAACTTCATCAGGAAGTCCTCAATGCTGGTGAATGAGTCAGGTGCCAAGGAAGTGAACTCTGCATCTATCTAGAGAATCCTGAACTGATCCATGATGCCAAACAAGGTAGAGAAATTGTCCCACATATCCCTGGGAGTGGTCAGACCATCCAGGTGGAACAACAACCCATCTGAAATATTCAAGGCAATAGGGCCCATTGCCTCATCCATCCTATTCCTGTGCATAAGAGCCTCATAAGGCCTCTGAAGAACTGGCTGAACTGTATCCAGGCATGACCATAAACCTTGTGATATGAGGATTCTAGTCATTTTTGGCTTCCACACATGATAATTGTGTGGAGTGAGAATCTCAACAGATGCTGTGTCTACCATAGTGCCAAGTGCACTGACTGCTTTTTTATGTTTTCTTTCAGAACTAGACAGAAGATGTAGAAGGGGTTTTTTTTTATGTGATACAATGTTTTGGTTTTCTAATATAAAGAATAGAAAAGCAAGAAATAACACCCCCCACAATTGATAAAACCCAATTCCCAATACAATATGGAAAGCCTGAAAGACAGAAAGAGCTAGAATGATTTAGACTTGTGTACCTGGTAAAAAATTTGATGAAATAGGCTAAGGATCTGGATAGAGCATTCCAATACCTTTCCAACACCTATTTGTTTGCTCAAAATGGAGATTGGATGCACAAGATACAGCTCCCGGAGTGCAGAAAACAACTGCTAACTTTGAAGTAAAAAATAGCATCAAAATGATGGAATCAAAAACCCAAACCTCCAAAATCGTGTAGAGCTTGGAAAGAGCTTTCCGGCGATATCTCGTTTGCCAAATTTTGAGCTCATATGCTCAAGTTATGAGGAAAAAATGAACAAGTACTCTGAAAACTAACTTGCTGGAAAAAACCAGGCACTATAAAAAAATGATGCCCATATGGACGTCCCGGGGCAGTCTGAGCGGTGCCACCGGCGGTGGCGGTGGCTGGGCAGCAGCCGAGTGGCCAACGGGTGGCGCAGTGGCTAGGCAGCGCAAAGGCGGTGCGGCCGGCGGAAGGTGGCGGCCGGGCGGGGACTGAGCGGCGATAGGCCAGAGCTCAAGTGGAGCGGCGGCTGGGAGGGGTGCCGGTTGCTCCGCGGTGGCGCGCCAGTCCATGGCGGAGTGCGGGTGGTCCCCTAGTGGCGCGCGGGTGGCACCTGCATTTTTTAATGATAGGCGTTAATTAAAATTCAAAAATCATTAAAAAAAATGATTTTTTTTGAATTTTTTTTCTTGTTTTGCGTATTATATGGCCTGGAGAGAAAAAAAATTTCCCAGAAGCTTCGGTGACCAAAAAGGTCAAGTTTTATATAGATTTTGGGTATCTCGGGCCTTCTGGATGCAACCGTGAGGTCCGTTTTTTCCCACGGTGCTCTGAAAAATTGCAACCCCCCAGATCTAATATAAAAAATGCTAGAAAACCCCAGAAAGAGAGGGCTTGATCTAGAGCTCCAAAAACTTGAACAAGCTGTAGCAGCAGGGCTCTGATACCATGTAGAAACTGATCAAATATTAGATTCAACTCCAAGATTCAGCTGCATGCAATAAACCTGTCATAAAGAATGAAGCAAAAAAAATGGAAAAAATAGAAACCTCTTGTGCTCAAAGATGTCAGAGCTCAAAATCTATTATTTGAACTAAAGAAAAAGTATAAAACTCAACCTTATAAAAGGTGAGAAACCCTAAAAGGTAAATACTAGGTTGCACATTATTAATTAAGAATTAATTAATAATGCACTTAAGAGAAGCTTAAGCAACTAGAGTAATAATACTCTAACACTCATGGGTCATTCATTGTGTGTGCAAGTGGATGGATGTATGTGTATGCAAAAGGTTTGCATAGTTGATTTACTATTTAGCATGATCTAGCAGAGAAGGCAAAAGGTAGAAGCAGAAAGTTGCATGTGTGATTGCTTGACGAATTCCAAGCAGATCAGAAGGATGAAATTACAATGTAGGCTACTCAGTAAGTCAACATTAGAGTTGTAATTGGATCTAAATTCCAAAGTAAGTTGTATGCACTAGATCACAAACTGTTGATTACTTTCTTACCATTGTATCAGTTAAATCCTTTAACAAGGTTGACTTAACAGTCACTTGTATAAATCCTCTAACAAGGTGACATTCAGATTGGAATTTTATAAGTCCTCTAACAAGGCCACTCCTAACAAGGTGATTAAATCCTTTAACCAGGTCACACCTAGCAGTGTGGTATTGTAACCTTTCACAGGGTTGGCTGCTCACAGGGCATCACTTTAGAAGACTGAAAACTTGGTAGCATATTACTTGTGGTTTTTCCCATATTGGGTTTCCACATGAAATACTTGTGTCAACTTGTGTGAATACTTATGGTTTTCTTTACTGTTATGTTCCTACAAGATAATTTCAATTGACAGTAAACTGCATGATTAAAGTGGTTGATTTATGCTACTGTTGCCGAGTAGATCTGAAGTGTAGAATGTTTTTATTTGCTACATCTAGACCTGAGGATAACTGATTCACCCCTCCCCTCTGAGTTATTCTAAATTCATTCTAACAATTTCTATAAGAGCATTGGTCTCCTGAAAATAGTTTGAAGGTACTTGGAGCGAAAAGATCAAGATGTATAAGAAGGAGGTTCCCAATCTGAACAAAGATAACTTCCCCGCATGGTAGAGCTTGATGAAACTACATTTGGCTAGTATTGGAGATGATGCTAAGCGACTTATTGAACATGACTATGTACCACCTACTGATCCTCTCTTAGCTGTACAACTAAGAGAAAAGAAAAAGCACAAAGTTATTCATCTCAAATGAAATCAGTCTACTAATTAAACTATCAAGAGTAACTGTGTTGTTTTCTACTGCTCTCATTTCTTGAATAGAAGAAACTCTACTAGCATGGACAGGCCAGGGAAGTGAAGGAATTATTCAAAATTACAATGGTCAGGGCATTGCTGCCGTCAGTTTCCCATTAGGCATTCAAACCAACCACTTTGAAGAAGCTTTCACAACCCTCAAAGTGACTAAGCTAGCACATGACATGGGAGTCAAACAACTTTGGTTAGAAGGTGACTCCCAAAATATTATTAACTACCTTAAAAACCATAACCCTCCTTCGTGGATAATTTCCAACATGATTGAAGAGACACAAAGCTTGTTGAATACCTTTGAAAGGGTGCATATTAGCCACATGTGTAGAGAAGGTAATCATGTTGCCGATTGGTTCACCAACTAGGCGGTGAGAAGAGAAAAAAAAACATGTTGGCTTCGTGGAGGAGATCTTCCACGTGATGCTTTAGATATTATGGATTATGATCTCTTATGGTGTAAAAGTGTAATAATGAAAATAAATATTTAATTTTAATTATCCAAGAAAAGTAAAAGTTTCATACTCTAAATAAAAAAAGGTTGTGAATGAACATTTTAAGTCACTAATCAAGGCATGACTGTGCCAAAACATTGAAATATGAGATCCAATACTAACATTATGGAACATTAAATTAGGAATGTTGAAAAAATAAAGAAACATTATGCTAATATATTTAAGAATAGTATGCTTATAATGTTATTATTTATGTTTCATAAAGGTAGATACGCAATTAGAAAAATGTGAGATGGGCATTATATCATACGACAATATATGTCACACTACTAACATTAAGGTTGATAAATCAAATCCTCAAGATTATAAAATTGTGTACAAAGATACCTTTAAATGTTGTATGTATGTATGTATGTATGTATGCATGTGTATATGGATTTGTGTGTATACATAGATATGTGTGTGTGTGTGTGTGTGTGTGTGTGTGTGTTGATTTATTTGGACACCTCATTCTAGGTTCATTGGAGCCAATTCACCACCACTCATTGACAGTTGGGTTCAATTCATGGTTCAACGCAATTACTCACATGTATATACTCTTCTTCTCCTCTGATTTATTAATCCAGGGAGGGTTAACTTCACTATATTTGTTATGTGTGCTTCTAATTTATCTCTTAGGGCACGTTTGGTTCCTGATATTAACCTGGAATAGTAATTATTTAATGGGATAATAAAGTAATTCACCCTTTGTGGCTATTTTTTGATTTCCCGAATTGTAAAATTAATCCCCATTTTTGGGCCAATGCTTGGATTAATTAATTTCAAAAAAAATTGGAATTCATTTTTTATTCCAAAATAAGTTGTTCATGGATTTGAAATTACAACAAAATGTATAAGTCATGGCGTTCGTGCGTGAATGATTCTTTAGGTTTACTAGGAATATTTTTTTATATTCTTATTTCTTTTATAATCTATTTTTTTTTTAAATCTTAGTCTTTTTATAATCTTATTTTTTTAAGTCAATAATTCAAAAATTAAAATTTGTAAGAAAATATTTTTTGGTTTTATAATCTTCTTTTTTTAAGTTAATAATACATATTTTAATTTTAAAATATATAAGTTAAAAATACATATATATTTTAATTAAAAAACCAGCAACAAAAATGAAAATAGGCCATGGAATTAATTTATCCAAAATAGGCCTATTCGAGAATAAGGACCTATTGTCTAATTAATTCTAAAAAGGAAAGCTGGAATAAGGTTTGGACCTATTTGGTGTACCTAAAAGATGACTGGGAATTAAATCTATTCTGTGTTTGGATCCCATAATGTGGAATTGGAATAAGGATTATTTTTTATTTATTTTTAATTAATTGGAACAATATGTATTTTTAACTTATTAAAAAATTATAATTATAAAAAAATAAAAATAATTTTTACAATTTTTAATTTTTGAACTTATCATTTTTGTTATTGGTTTTTTAATTAAAATATATATTTATTTTTAACTTATATATTTTTAAATTAAAATATGTCTCAATTGTGAATTGGTCGTTTGGTGAAGTTCAATGGTTCTCATTGAGCCCACCAGGGTTCAAATCTCATGAAGACATCTGATAAGGGATGAGGCTGGGATCGTGCCAAGGGTGAATTTGGCGGAATGGATACCCCTCGGTCCTTGGCTCTCAGGCAAAGAGAATGAACTATTCTCGAAAAAAAAATTTAAAATATGTATTATTAACTTTTAGAAAAAAACTTTTTAAAACAAAAATTATTTTCTTGCAAATTTTAATTTTTGAATTATTAACTTTAAATTTTTTTTTTATAAAAACTAAGATTAAAAAAAAGATTTATAAAAAAATAAGATTATAAAAAAACATTCCCAGAAAACCTAAAGAACCATTCACGCACAGACCCGACGACTTATACATTTTGTTGTAATTTTGAATCAATGAATAGCTTATTCTGGAATAAAAAATGAATTCTAGGTTTTTTTTGGAATTAATTAATCCAAGCATTGGCCCAAAAATGGGGATTAATTTAATAATTTAGGAATTCAAAAAATAGCCACAAACGATGAATTACTTTATTCTCGCATTAAATAATGACTATTCCAGGTTAATACCAAGAACCAAATGCGCCCTAAGAGATAAATTAGAACCACACATTACAGATACAACAAAGTTAACCCTCCCTGAATTAATAAAGCAAAGGAAAAGAAGAGTATATAGATGTGAGTAATTGTGTTGAATCGGGAATCGAACCCAACAGTCAATGAGTGGTGGTGAATTGGCTCGTGAATTGGCTCCAATGAACCGAGGATGAGGTGTCAAAATAAATCAACACCTCTCTAGATGACTCCTAAATGATGACAACTTATGTGAACAAGTCTTGAATAGACATAGAAAATTAGGTATGATTAATAATGCTAAGTTTAATTAACTAAATATTTATAGTAAAACACACACACACACACACACTTTAGAATATAATAAAAAGTAGAATTTTACATAAAAATGTCTGAATCCAACCTGAAAATTGATATTTGTGGGGTAGCTAAAATACTTTTAAATCAATAAAACTTAATCACCCTGCCTTTCAATAAATGTAACATATATAAAACCATTGAATTAATGAATAGTACCACTAAGAAACATAAATCACAAAAATCATACATGTATGGCTCATAACACAATTATTTCAGCAAAAACCCTTAATTTTGGTAGGCCTCACTTGCAAAATATCTCAATAATCACATGTACAAGATGTTAGTGATCAAACCCTTAATGAGTATAATTTTAGGGAACCTACCCTAGGAGCACCAACCCCCACAAAAAAATTTCAAAAGAATAATCGAAATACAAAGGATTTCTCTATTTCATTGTAAAACATTAGGTTCACTTCTCTTTTGATTGCAATTACCTAAAACATCTCCATAATATCAAATCTATAGAAGTAAACTCCTAAACATATTTAAAACTTACAATAACATTTTAGAAAACTTAATATATCATTTAGCCAACTTTCTAACAATGTCTTTCATTTTGTGTCATTGCAAATTTCATAAAATTTGTGCCTTTGTAACAAAAAATACATAGTACCTAATCTATAGACATTTCTAATACTCTTTTCAACCTTTTCATAGAATATTCAATATATTTTCCATTCTCCTTACTCTCAATACAACTTCATTCAAATATTCATTCTTTTATTTTTCATTCATCATCAATCCATTGAAATAGATAGGTACACCCATTAAACTATAACAAAACTATTCAGCTTATACAAAAGAAGTTAACATTTTTCTTTTGAAAATGATTATTTTTTATAAAAAACTTAAATTGTCACACATGCATAGATAAGAGGGTAAATACCAAAAATTTGCATTTCCTCAATGAATAATATTAAAAATATTTGATATATGGATTTTAATTCAAATAAATAAAATTTTTATTTATTTTTTCATTTTGTTCCTATAAATATAGAGTTACAGGTTCCTATCACACTGTTGCCATGATATGCTACAGGTTCCTGTCACTCTGCTGACATGAAAAAAAAACTTATTTTGTAAGAATATGAGTTCAAACTTCAAATGGTTTGTCTACATTGAGACCTTATTAAATTATAATATGAAGTATGTAATGCATATTAAACGCCATCGATTAACTAAAACTCAATCCTCAACTTCTCAATCTTAATAAAGATCCACAAAAAACTCATATCTTGCAAAACTTTGAAACTATTGTAAGCATCAAAATATACAATAATCTTCACTAATAACATCTTTTGTTGATATCTTGTTCACACTAGGCTTAACACTAATGACAATTCAATTGCAACATATACATGTGTGTGTGTGTGTGTGCAAACATACACACATACATAGATACATACATACATTACTTACATACATACATACATACATACATACATACATACATACGTATGTACATACGTACATACATACATACATACATACATTCAAATGTATCTTTCTAGACAATTTTTTAATCTTGAGGATTTGATTTATCAACCTTAATGTTAGTAGTGTGACATATATTGTCGTAAGATATAATGCCCAACTCACATTTTTCTTATTGCATATCTACCTTTATGAAACATAAAAATTAACATTATAAGCATACTATTCTTAAATATATTATCATAATGTTTCTTTTTCTTTCAACATTCCTAATTTAATGTTTCATAATGTTGGTCTAGGATCTCATATTTCAATCTGTTGGCACAATCATGCCTTGATTAGTGACATAAACATTTCATTCACAACCTTTTTTTATTTAGAGTATGAAACTTTTACTTTTCTAGGATAATTAAAATTAAACATTTATTTTCATTATTACACTTTTTCACCATAAGAGATCATGACCAATGGGTAAAAGTACAAACCTGTGTCACACTTTTACAAAGGAAGAGGACCACGACATGCAAAACTGTTAAACTTTAATGACATAAAAGTGGCATTTGTGTTTAGAATTTGAAAATGATGTAAACTAATGAAATGTGTAAAATTGGATGTAGTTTATGCCTATAATTTAAAAAAAAAAAATTTGAGTAAGCATTGACCTAGTTTTTTAACTTTTGAAGTCTATTTTTTATTGCTCAAAAAATGCTAAAAATGTAGGGTCTAGTTCCCTCCAACTAAATATATGCAAATATTTTTTTTTCCTCTGATTTCAGAATATGTTTTAGATGACATGTACAGATAGTGTATAGAAAAATAAAGATTAGTTTTTGGTATATATTTTGTCTGTTATAACTATTCAAAGTCAGAGTTACCCGAAATTAACAGTTTTTTTCTCCCTCCACATTTGCCCTAGCAAATCTAAACCAACTAAAAAAAAAATTACATATTCTCTAAGAGGACTCTCTCCTCTAGTGTTAAATATAAGTTGTAAATTTTTTTGACATGATTTTCTATTTTTTATTTTATTTTTTTGAACGAGCGTGTTCTTCAATGTTAAAATACCTACTTGGAGTTTTTTCAACTTACAATATAGTATATGTAATTAAAACACTATAAAAATTATATGACCATAATCTAGACTCTGAGCTCTACAAAAGGGTATTTTTAGATTTTAAAAAAAGCTTAATTTTGATGGCTAAATAAGCCTCCAAACATAAATTTTTTTTAAGAATCTCATTTTTTGCTTATGTTACTGCCACATAGACACTTTCGGCCGAACCAGGTTTGGCCAGACCTGGTTAAGCCAAAACAATAGCCGACCAACATGGTTGCGTGGATGACCACGACCCTTCAAACTCATATTTAAAAGCATTTTTAAAAATAAAAAATACATAATTTAGTAAAATGTGAATTAAAATAAGCTTTTTTTGAAGAAAATCATTTTTTTAATAGTTTTAAGGGCATTTTTTTGGCATTAGATGACAACTACAAATTAAAATTATCAAGGAGGTTTATATTTTTTACAATTTTATTTTATTTTTTATTTTTTTTATAATTTTTTTGTTTTTAATTAAAGCATTGTTCAATATTAATTTATGAACAAGTATCAATATCATTTTTTATTTTTTTATCAAGAGTATATGGTTTTGTGTATGCAGGTGAATGGAAGCTCTCAATTTAAACAATTTGTGCAATGGGGAATAAAATAAATAGATTAAAAAAATTTAATTGAAAAAGGGATGACAAAATCAACGGTTATACAAAACGTAATCAAAATGAACCTGTTGAAGTTCAATAAGATGCAATTCAAGTAGAAGAACAAATTGGTGGAAATATACCTTTTGATATGGGAAATTTGATGGAGATGAATGAGGAATCATTTTTCAGTCAATTTTCATCTAACGAATTAGTACCTCAAAGCACAATAAAAATCCAATGCAAAAAGATTTGGGATGAATACTTTCAAAATAAAAGTCTGATTGGAAAAGCACAATTATTTGCCAGGTTATTCAGGAAAAAAGAAATGACTCCTGTTTTGGAGTTGTTAGGTGTTGATAACAAGAAAAAATTAGGAGACAATGTAAATCGAACAATAGTTGAAAATTTTCAAGATGCATTGAACAACATTAAAAACTCAAGTCGGTGAGCTGATTTAAGTGTTGCACATAGAGCATTGATGACTACATTATCTAGTAGGAGGTTGACACAGAGAAAACAAGTACATGAAATTTTTGATTTACTAAATGTATCTAAAATAAATTTTCAAAGATATATCAAGAAGAGAAATATGTTAGATGCAAGTATTCAAAAGAATTGGGTTGATATTTGTAGACTTCCTCGAAATGACAAGATTTCTAAAGATGTAAAAAGAATTTTCAGATGTGAAAATATGTCAAAGAATGTTTGAGAGATTGCGCCCTTCCTTTGTACGCATGAATTAGGTATGTGAAACTTGTTGTTGCCGAATTCATGTTGAAATTCATATATATTTGCAATCCTATAAAAAGGTTATGGCAATACTTAATTCAGGTATGGCCATCCCTGTAAGTACAACACAATTTGTGAAGTCTATTTTATGTGAGAAATCAGAAGATTTGGATGAGTTCAAAGTACAATGTATAAATAGTGCATGCAGTGATTGTGGAGATTTACATAAATTTCCATGGCAAATTGAGAATATTAATGTTGCAATGCCATTTTTGTCGAAGAGATTTGAATATGAGACATACCGAAATAAGACAGGAGATGAATCCAAAAAAATTGTACTAAAGGAGAGTGAATTTCCCTACCTTGAGTTTATGAGCAAGTTTTGTACTTTAATTTATCCACATATCCAGCATTGTCATGGTGCACAATGGGAAGCTAAATAGTTTCGTGATTCCAAATTTTTTTTTCCACCTGGTTGTATTCTTTCAGCTGTAGATTTTGTGGAAAACTATAAATTCTCTCCTCAAAAAGAGTTCCAAGGTCAATATTATCATTCTGATCAAGTTGCAATATTTGTCCATGTGACCTATAGACACGCACAATTTTATTTGGATAAGGTAGAAAGTACCAATCCAAATGAACACATTATCATCATGGAGGTTCATTTCTATATCAGTGATGATAAAGTTCATGATAGGAGCTATGTGGCTCATTATTTTTAAATGTATTTTGAGGATATTGTGAATTGCAGGATAAAAGCTTCACAACACTGGGTTTGGTCTGATGGTTGTGCAGTTAAGTTTATGCACTTTAATTCATTTTCATTCTCATTGATTACTTATATTAAATTGTTATGTGATTGAACTATTTTCCATAAAACTTAATCATGTAGGAAAATTTAAATCCTCAAAAGCCTTTAATTGGCTAGCTATGCAACATGCTAGATGCAATGTTAAGTTTCTATGGAACTTCTTTGAAAGTGGACATGGAAAAGGAGAGCACGATGGAGCAGGAGCATGTGTGAAGCATGCACTTCGCCAACATGAACTTGCAGGTATAAACTGTGTGAATAGTAGATAAATATATATCTAGATATAAATCAAATAGTATATAATTTAAACTTACCTATCCATTTGTTTTAAAATGATAGTTCAAAATTTATAGGTAACATGATAGAGATTTCAAGGAAAATTGTTGAATCATGTGAAAATCATTTTGCTAGTCGGGACACCAAATACAACAAACGTTATTTTTGGAAAGTGAAGGTAATTTATATTTTGTAGAAAAAATTTAAATTTAAATTTAATTTTGTGTTCATCTATGTTATCATAATTGTTGATCTAAAAATGTACAACTTTCATTTCATATTTGTAACCGATATAGACCAATCTAATCCTTACAATTTTCAAAGGATTTTTGGTATTAGAAGTTTACATCAATTGATGAGTACTAGAAAACACAAGCCTCTATTGATTCAAGTAAGAGAAAAATCATTTTTTTGTGTTGATTGCATTGAGGACAATCCAATGAGTCAATGTGAGAATATTGAAAATGGATATGTTTCATGATTGGATATGAAGGAGTTAATCAGGATGCCTCCTTATGAAGATGATGACATTGAAATAAACATTCATGATCCTATATATTCAGCTGATTACGAGCGTGTTTCTGATTTAGTTGTTGCAGGTTCATGCACATGTACATGTTCTTTTAGTTAAATTTAATTTATTATACTTTTTTTAATTTGAATTTAATATCTAATCTGGATTTGTATATGTGATATTTTTGTTGTGGTTGCAGATCATGACAATGCAGAAAGTGTAGATTATTATCTACTAAGATGCACGAAAGCTAAATACAAGTTTCCATAAGAGATTGTAGATGGTGATGGGCAGTTGTATCCGATTGGTTTGGTTGTTATTGAAGGAACATATTATCAGCAAATAAAGATAGACAAAAATGGTGTTCAATTTATTGAATATATGTCTGGCAAAAAAGTTCTGCATTACAGTCACTTGGTTATAGCAACAATGTTGCAATTTGAGACATTGCAAAAAAGAGGACGTGGCAATCAAAAGTGGAGGTTTCCTATTGAAGAACGTGAAAAACTTTTGGAGATAATAAAAGATAGAGAGAAACCAGACTATATGCATCATGAGATTTATGATAAAATTCTTTTTGTAGCTCTCGTACTTTCATATTTGAACTCTATAGTTTGAACTCTTACTTAATGTATTGGATATTGGATACATGGTTTTAATATATACCTTGAATAGATTTGTTAGGTTTATTTTAATTGTTCAATGAATTTATTGTATAGCTTTAAATAATATATGTTGTTATAGATTTATGTTTTGATTTGTATGCTTTGATACCTCCCCTTAAGACATCCCCTTTTAAATGACTTTTAATTACTTACATGACAAATTGAATAGATTAGTTAGGTGTATTTTAATTCTTCAATCAATTTATTATATAGCTTTAAATAATGTATGTTGTTATAGATTTATGTTTTGATTTGTATGCTTTGATACCTCCCCTTAAGACTTCCCCTTTTAAACGACTTTTAATTACTTACATGACAAATTGAATAGATTAGTTAGGTGTATTTTAATTCTTCAATGAATTTATTATATAGCTTTAAATAATGTATGTTGTTATAGATTTATGTTTTGATCTGTATGCTTTGATACCTCCCCTTAAGACATCCCCTTAAGACTTCCCCTTTTAAATGACTTTTAATTACTTACATGACAAATTGAATAGATTAGTTAGGTGTATTTTAATTGTTCAATGAATTTATTATATAGCTTTAAATAATGTATGTTGTTATAGATTTATGTTTTGATTTTTATGCTTTGATACCTCCCCTTAAGACATCCCCTTAACTCATTCACATTATATAATATGCAATGGATAAAATGAACATATATATATATGTAATTTGTCTATAATATGAAATAACTCATTCACATACATATAATATGCAATGACTAAAATGAAAAGGTATGTAATACCCCTCTAACCCTAATATAAGTTTTTTTTTTTTTGAACGAAGTAAGATCTTTCGATGTTTTCTTACAGCTTAAGTTGTTCATGATACTTGTTTGATCTATTCCTATAGTTTGTTTATAATGATTTCATAAACCAGTACCCGAGGATTCTAATATC
>MU227713.1:6656132-6666978 GCA_018584345.1 Thuja plicata | reverse complement strand
TGTTAGACGATTAACTTATGTTTAATGAAAGAAACAAGTTAGCAAAATTTACCTTGGTGCATTAAAATTAATGTAGATCTTTTAAGCTCATAATTAAATGGATATCTTATGCATGTAAATATTTTAGTTAATGTTGCTTTAGTAGCGACATTAGGGAACCTGTGAGGACTTTAGTTGAATAAATCTTGCATTCAAGTTGTAGAAAAGTATTTCTCTTATTTTAGAGATATGAATTACAATGATGAATATTATTCTAGTTAAACAAAAAAAAAATATATTACTTGCATCTTATAGATATTTTATGTCTTGTCCTCTCAGGTTTCCTGGCGGGGCGTTACAAGGTACATATGTAATTTGTGTAAAATATGAAATAACTAATTCACATACATATAATATATGCAATGACTAAAATGAACATGTATATATGAAATAGCATACCAACATATAACATGTAAATATATATATGTTTGAAATAACATGTATCTATGAAATGTCTAAAATAAGAAATAACAAGTACCAACATATAACATGTAAATGTATATGTCTGCAATAACATGTACATATGAAATATCTACAATATATTTGTGAAACATGAAATATGTAAAATAGCATATATATGTGCTCATATACTAGGAACATATCCTGATCTGTTACCTGATCCGATTCCACCTCCTCCTGATCTCTGTGTGCAATAAAAGAAATATATGTACATGTCATGCATACATACCTGTATAATAAACTAAATACTTATGATCATGGAAAAATTAAGTTTGGAAAAACATATAAATTTACCTGTTTGTCATGATGCAGAGGACGGTCAAGAATCTATAAATCTCCATATCCACACTCCACACTATCCAGAATACTCTAGAGAACATGTATATACATATATTTTAAAATCAAAACTTTAATTCAAATTATTTATACATGTACATGTGTAAGTTTTTTAAATACATCATAATTTAAATAAATATATACTGTAGCACCGTGTAATGCTCTCCCAATATCTCTCAACTCTATATCATTTAAGGTCACATCACTGCGATCCACCTGCTCATGTAAGGACATGTGTGAGGGATCAATCTTCTCATCTCGGAGAAAACTGGTAAAAAGTTGATGAACTGGATGTGATAACGTGGCATGTGTAGACTCATCAAATACAGTCTGCTGAGGAGCTATAGGTGGTACAAGAATATTGTCCTATCCCTATGCACCAGTAGATCTACTAAGAATGATGCAGACAAATGATGGTACATCCCTAAGAGGAACCCCACTGATAATTTTTAATGCCTGATATGAGTAAAGTAAATTGCTGGATAAACATGTGACAATAGTACACAATCAGTCTATCTCTGATATAGCTGCAACCTCTAAGGGAGATGGTATATCTACTATCTAGTATGGATCAGTAGTAGAAGATGCATTTTGTGTATGTGGAGGAATGCCAGAATGGGAGCGCAACATGTATCTGTCTACACAATCATATGACATCTCATGTACCTATGTTGCAATACTCGCGATACTAGAATATACATCTAACCTGATCCGGTCATTAGGTATCCTGTTTCCTGCACCTATCCCTTCCAAAAAATTTGGTATGACCAAAAGGTTTGGACCCACCTTTGCCTGCTTATTAGCGGGCACTACAGCATTAGGCCCCCTGAATCTATCTGATAATATCCCCTTCCCCTGTCCAGCATGACCAGGAAAATCTGTGTAATTAACCTCATGATGCAAATGAAATTCTGCAAACAATTGTTTGCAGAAATATAATGGAAGCTCATCCTTCTGGGGCCACCTATGATGAGCATCCAACCATTGAGGATAAATAAATGGAGCAACAAGGTCATCCACACATCGAGTGGTCATATAACCTCTGACCTAGGCTCTGGCTCGATAAAAAGGAAACATAGTCTTCACCTGAGCGGTGGAGACTTCTAAGTCAACCTATCTATACTTCATAGCACCAGTAACGTTGCAAGTGAGAGAAGTATAGAATATATCAATAGATAAACTATCATACGGTTTGTATGATTGAACTATGTCTATCATACGAATGAGGTCCTCTCTAATAATCTTCAACATGTCCCTATTAGGGAGGGTGGATGACTGTATCCTCTCATCAAGAACCTCATTAGCTTGTCTCAAATGAGCTATAGTACTCATGAATAACTCCTCTCTATCCTCTCTAGAGTCGGTAGATCTATGAGAAGAGTGGGTGCTACCACCCCCCTGTACACTAGCATCTCCTGAATCTATAGGTGATGCCCCTCTACCCGATGCCATGTGTGATAGAAAAAATAGATATATAGATGCTCAAAAGTATAAATAAGAAAATATGTCTAGATCTTTGCACATGTACATAGTCCAATTCTAATTTAAATAAATAAATATATTTTTAAACATGTACATTATAAATAAATAAACTTGAAAATACTTGAATGCATTTACATTTGAAAAAAATGATTTAAAATCATATGTGTACATGTACATGTATATTTGTGCAAAACTTGGTTTATTAGTCTAGTTGAATGTAGATTAATGTTGAATGTTTAGGTTTAAAGGGATCAACTTGATTTATTTCTCAATTATGTTTAGTGTTAATTTGTTCGTGGTTAGCCCGTTCATGTTGGTTTCTAGTGTTCTAAGATTTATGTTGGCTCATGTTCCAATTTCACATGTTGTTTTCATGTTAGGGTTCATGTGTTGGTTTAACATGTTAGGGTTTATGTTGGTTTCTAGTACGTGTTCTAGTTGAAGGTTACGGTTCATGTTGGTTTAACATGTTATGATTTATTTTTCCAATTGGGTTTTAGCTAATGCCATGTCATGATAGATAAAATAGATAAAAGAAAACACAAATACATGTATGTTCGAAAGAAAAATTCAATTTAGCACGTTAAGGTTTATGTTGATTAATATGTTTCAGTTTCATGTGTTGGTTTCATGTTAGGTTTCATGTTAGGGATCAATATGGTCAAGGTTTCATGTTAGGGATCAATATGGTCAGGGTTTCATGTTACGCTTCATGTTAATGTTTATATGTTAAAATTTATTTTTCAATTTCATGTTTCAATTTCATGTTAGGGTTTGATGTTGGTTTCATATTAGGGTTTCACATGTTACCTGGTACATGCAAATGTTATGTTTAATATGAACTTTGTAATACTAGAATGTTTTCTAATGTCTTATAATATTTTCCTAATGTTTTGTAACATTTTCTTAAGGTTTTGTTAGGGTTCATGTTAGTTATGGTTTCATGTTAGGGTCAAATATGGTTAAGGTTTCATGTTAGGGTTAATGTTATATTTTATATTGATTTATGTTTTAGTTTCATGTTAGGGTTCATTTGTTAGAGTTTATTTTTTCCTAATTAACATTTTCTTGTACTATTTTGTAACATTTTCTTAATGTTTTGAAACATACGTAATAAAACTAAATTAATTAACTAAATAAAATTTTCTTAAGTAAAATTTTCCTAATGTAACATTTACCTAATATAACATTTTCCTAATGTTTTGTAATAGTTTCCTAATGTAACATTTTCCTAATGTTTTGTAATAGTTTCCTAATGTTTTGTAACATTTTTCTAATTTTTTGAAACATGTAATAAAACTAAATTAATTAACTAGATAACTAACATATAATTCTAACTAAAAAATAAATTTAAATCTAAATTAAACAATATTTAATATTTTCTAAAATTAAAAAAAAAATTAAACCCAAAAAACATCAAATAATAGTACAACTACATTAATTTTACATAACAAAATTGAAAAACATTAAAAAAAAAAAACATAAAAAAATTCCTACTTATTTTTGACCCAAGTACTCCTATTCCATTCCTCAAATCTTGGAAGGCACTCAATACAAATGAGACGCTCTAACCAAATTTTGGTGTTTATATAGTTTTAATGTGTTCCAGCCAAAACAGGTCTGACCGGACCTGTTTTGACTAGACCATTTTTGGCTGAAACCCCTCTGCCACATCGACACCACATGGCGCCGCTTGTTTTCCATGTATGTATGGCTAGACATGTTTCGGTCGAAAGTGGTCTGGCTGAAATAGGTCTGGCCAAAACGAGCCAAATGGTCCCCAAGTGTGACACAACTCTATACTTTTACCCCAATACATAGTAATAGTTTCATTTATATAATTTTAGGTTGTTCATATCTAATAAAGTTTCATAAATTAACATTATGATACTGAATTTTTTGTTTGATAGAATTATTGACCAATTATATTAACTTAACAAACTTAATACATATAGAGAAGATTAAATTGGGAGGAAAACACACTACCTTGAAATCACGTGGGAACAATCAAGGACTCAAATAGGACATACCCAGAAATAGAAAGTATAACAACAAAGTCTTTTTAAAAACCATAAAAAACTGGGCCTAGCCAAGAAGAGAAACAACCTCAAGTAGCCAGAGAAGTAGTCGATGGAGGAAGAGGGTTTGGTGTGTCTTTCTTTCCCCATCCTAGCTATTGTTTTGCACCAGCGTCTAGCATGGTCTAGCCATCTAGATTTTCTTCATCATGCTCCTTATCCTCACGTTGTGGAGAGATGGTTAATGCCAATCTAGGGAAGCCTTTGGAAGAAGAAGGTAAATCCAAAATATCACCCTTAGAAGGCCAACCAACAGAAGATGGTAGAGCCCAAGCAGGAAATTATCATGCAACCATCTAGAAGGTGAACCTCGAAGGCATGGAGGACCAACATAATTGCGCAACAAGAACTCACACTAAGGAGAATGATCACAAGGAGGCTGCAAATGTGAATCTACTCGCGTTCTTCAAGAACTCCATCTATGCCACCTTCCATGTGAATAGGAGGAGCCACTAGAAATGGAATTCTAAGGAGGAACCCTATCCACTATGTAGGGGGGATTTCCCTAATGCTGCTATAATTCTTCCAGATTAACCACCTCAAGGGAAATCTTATCAGCGTGGACCTAAATGTTAGAATGATTTTAGAATATCTGAGAGGGGAGGGGTGAATAAGTTATCCTCTAGTCTAGGTGTAGCAAATAAAAAATTTCTGTATTTTAGATCTACTCAGTAGCAGTAGCATATGTCAACATCTTTAATTATGCAGTTTACTGTCTAATCAAATTGCTTGTAGACACATAACAGTAAAACAAACCATAAGCATTCACACAAAGTTTACACAAGTATTTAACGTGGAAACCCAATATAGGAAAAACCACCAGTAACTTGCTACCAAGTTTTTACTCTTCTAAAGTGAGCTCTGTGAGGAGCCATCCCTGTTAAAGGTTACAATAACACACTGTTAGGTGTGACCTGTTTAAATGATTTAATCACCCTATCAGGAGTGGCCTTGTTATAGGACTTAGAACATTCCACCTGAATGTCACCTTGTTAGAGGATTTATACAAATGAATGTTAGGTCAACCTTGTTAAAGGATTTAACTGATACGATGGTTAGAAAGTAATCAACAGTTGTGATCTGATACATACAACTTACTTTGCAAATTCAGATCTAGTTACAGCTATGATGTTAACTTATAGGATAGCCTGCATTGTCATTTCAACCTTCTGATCTTCATGGAAATTCGTCAAACAGTCATACATGCAACTCTTTGCTTCCGTATTCTGCCTTCTCTGCTAGATCATGCCAAACAGTAAATCAACTATGCAATCCTATTGCATACACACATGTAATACCACATTCAGTAGCACACTACAACATCCTTAATGAATAACCCCTTGAGGTTTTCATATACCTCTATGTCTAGGTCAGATAAATATTTTTCCACTTTAACAACATCATAGATCTTAGGTTAGGTCAGATCCAACGGATCATTCTATCTTTGCATTACATTTACTTCTTCAAAGTAGTCTCTAATTAAATCTTGAATCTAGGCATTAATTACAGTTACCCAAATATTAAATGACATGGATAAATCTTTAATTAACATTACATATCCCAATAAAATTAGCTAAGTCAGCCAGAGATCTCAAATCTCATCATTAATCCAATTATTGTAAGTCGGCCAACATCACTATTTTCACTCGGCAATTTCACTAGTGCTCATCATTAAACAAATTTTCTCATCATAAACAACTTTTCTTGGCATAAGCAACTTTTCTCGGCACAAGCAACTTTGCTTGGCACAAGCCAAACTTTGCTCGACACAAAGAAACCAGAAAAGTTGTCTTTGAAAGATAAACAACTAATTACTTTGCCAGAGTGCCAACTGATCAAGTAGCCTTTTAATTGCCTTAACTCAACCATTCACTTGGTCTTCTTGTTAAATCTTCTTCATCAACATTAGATATGGTACTCAAACAGATAACAATTGTCTCACTAGTTAAGGTTTGACAACAATGACAAAATAACAATTGCTTGCAGTGTCACTTTTGAACAATCTCCCTCTTCGGCATTGATGGAAACACAAAATTTTAAAACAATGATTTAACAAACATAGTTACCAACCAATCCAAAAATTCACTTGTGTTCCTTGATATGAACAAATGTTCATTAATATCTTTAGCTTCATTTTGATTCTTATCGGTAAAAAAATTTCTCCCTCTGTGTCTGTAATTACACTGTAATCATCTATGTCTAAACATCTGTAGACTCCCTCTGAGTAGATAATCACTTCAATGTTTTCAATAGTAACTTCTTCCTCTATGTAATTATTCCTTTATGTATTATCTTCTTCTAGGCAATCTCTCCCACTAGGAAATCTAATCTCTTCCTCTAGGGAATCTCTCCCTCTTTGACAAAAATGCCAAAGACGTCAAAATCATTATCATGTAGATCTTCAGTATCATGCTTATCCTGCCATCTTGATTATTACTGATTTTCTTTTCTGTCCTTGTCCAACTTCACAACTTTAGCAAGCATCCTAAAGTGTGACTAACTGTGCATCAATGTGTCAAGTATTCTGAATGTAATATTTGATGTAACAGTAGCATACATAACTTAATTAGTCTCAGTTAGGGGAATCATCCCCATTTTACCTCATAGATACTCATGAGCATCCTTGGGTAGTGCTTTTGTGAATATGTCTGCTAATTTTTATTTAGTGTTCACATAATCCAATCTCACTTCTTTATTCTGAACTAGCTCCCTCAAGTAATGATACTTGATAGCTATATGCTTTGTCTTTGAGTGCATAACAGGGTTTTTAGAAATATTATTAGCACACGTGTTATCAAAATATATGACAATTCGGTCATTGATTTATTCCTTCATACCTTTCAGTAGTATATTCAACCACACAATATTAGAACAATTCACTGCTTCTGCAACATACTCGGCTTCAGCTGTAGAATGTGAGGTGCAATTCTATTTCTTGCTTGTCCATGAGATCAATATTTTTCCTAAAAGGAATGCTCCACCAGTAGTACTTTTCCTGTCATCAACATTTCTAGCCCAATCAGAGTTAGTGTAAACTCTGAGTTCAAACTTGTCATTATGTTTGTAGTATAGACCATAGTCATCAGTTCCTTTCAAATATCTTAGAATCCTTTTTACTGCCATCATGTGAGTTTCCTTGGGGTTAGTAGAAAACCTTGCAACAATTCCAACATCTAGGGCAATATCAGGTCTACTGCATACAACATATTGTAGTTTACCAATCATTGATCTATAGAGTGTTTGGTTTACTTCTTTTGTATCATCATCTTTTTTCAACTTCTGTCCAGTAGCCATGGGTGTACTCACTGGTTTGGACTCTTCCATTCTAAAAGTTTTCAATATCTCTTTGATATATTTAGATTGACTGATATAGATACCATTCTTCATTTGATAAATTTGTAAGCCAACAAAGAATTTTATTTCACCAAACATAGACATCTCAAACTTAGTTTGCATCCCTGTTGCAAATTTTTGGCATTACACATCTTGTCCACTAAATATGATGTCATCTACAAAAATTTTAGCTAATAATATACCTTTTCTTTGCTCTGTCTTCAAGTACAAGTTGTTGTTGTCATTGGTTCTTGCAAATCCAATCTTGATCATAAATTGTGCAATCTCTCATAACATGCTCTTGGTGCTTGCTTCAATCCATATAATTCTTTGTGCAATTTGCAAACCATGTCCCTTTTGTTTGGGTCAACAAAACCATTAGCTTGCTAAATATACACTTCTACTTCCAAGATACCATTGAGAAATGCAGATTTCACATCCATCTGATAAAATTTGAATCCTTTATAGGCTACATATGTGAGTAAGGTTGTGACTCCTTCCAATCTTGCAACTGGAGCGAAGGTTTCACCATGGTCAATTCCTTCCTCCTATACATAACCCTTGCATACCAGTCTAGCTTTGTTTCTTGTGTGCATCTCCATGTTCATTCAGCTTATTTCTGAATACCCACTTTGTACCAATTATATTTTTATCCTTTGGTCTAGGTACAAGTGTCCAATTCTTGTTCTTCTCAATCTATTTAATTTCCTCATTTATTGCCTGTATCCAATCTTCATTTTCTAAAGCATCTTTCACTATTTTGGGCTCATATTCACATAACAGACATGTGTTATTTTTCAACTTACTTCGTGTCATAACAGCAGAATCCTTTGATCCAATGATTTGAACAGAATTGTGTTTTCTTCTCACATATTTTGCTAGAGTAGGCTCAGTCCTTGCTATAGGTTCATTTATTGTCTTCATTTCTGGTTGATTCTGTGACTCGGCATCTCCATCAGATAGCTTGACATTCACTTGTTGTTGCTCGACAACTCCACTCTGTGACTCGGTAGGTGCATGTTATTACTCGACAGTAGTCTCAGGTAGTGAATTAGAATCTTCCTCATTAAGATATACAAATGATCTATAGATTTTAGGCTCTTGTGTACTTTCAGCTTCATTTCTTTATGCAAACTCATCAATTCTTACATTTTCACTTTCAACAATTTTTTTAGTATTAGAATTCAAACATTTGTATGCTTTGCTTTTCGTTGAATAACCAAGGAATATGCCTTCTTTAGATTTAGCATCAAGTTTTCCATTTCTGGTGTCTTTCAATATAAAACATTTGCTTCCAAATACTTTAAAATACTTTACACTAGGTGCATAACCATACCAAAGTTCATAAGGTGTAGCATTTGTACCTTTCTTGACATGAACTCTATTCAGTGTATAGACTGTAGTACTTTCAACTTCTTGCCAGTATTTATATGCAACATTCTTCTCCATCATTAGTGTTCTTGCAAAGTCCATGATAGATATGTTCCTGTGTTCAATAATACCATTTTGTGGAGGTGTCCTAGGTGCAGACACCTATCTCTTTATGCCTTGGTTATTGTAGAACCTATTAAAATTATTAGAAATAAACTCTCCACCTTTGTTTTTGATAGAAAAAGAAGCAAGAGGGTGCTGGCCCATGGAACAGGGGACTAGTAGCACATTAATAGAATATTAATGGAACTAGTTGAAGCTTACAATAATTTAGCAGGTTATCACAGACATTAAAATTTTTGCCTCTATCAAAAACAAAAGTATCAGTTCTACTCAAAAAGATAAAACCAGAGTAATTACTATCATCAGTATCTTCAAAAATATTGTCACTAAGTCATGCAGGGCTCGACCAAATCAAAATATTAAAATTAACATTAACCCCAATAACAAAGTAGGGGAACTGAGGGACAATCCCAACCAAAAAAACCCGAACCATAGACAGCAACGTTAATTCTTCTCTCCCAGCTATTTGGACAACAGGGTTCTCACCCACTCCTCCTGGAGGAACAGGAACATGTCTTTGCTATCTTCATTCGCTTCCAATTTTCTGTCTGCTAGCTTCTCCTGCATGTTACAAAGGGTCATCGTCGAGGCATGCATCACATTTAGAGCAATTTTTTTTGTCCTCCTGCAGTGGTTCATTAGGTCCTGCGTACCCTTTTTGATCTCTGCAATTTCCTTGTCAATACTCACAAACTTAAATTTAAGGGTGATTGTGAAATTGCTTTTTTCCTCCATTCCAGAGGAGAGGGGTTTAACCTGGGGGTCACAGTGGGGGATTTGGGGTGGGGTAGGACTCATATCTCTCTGGGGGTTGGTCAGGGGAGTATTAGCAGTTGGGATCATATAGCCTTCTGAGGAAACATTTCTAGAATTTGTGGAGTGGGAGGCATTTTCCGTCAGGGAGAGCTCTTTGGAGGCCATCTCTAGCATCTTGATTTTGCATTGTTCCTTGGAAATTCTATTAGACCTCCTATGGCTAGAACCGCTTAGGTCCACCTCTAAATTGACCTGGGTTTCTGTAATTTTCTATTTTTTTGGTTTAAAATCCATCTCAGGTGTGCTGTCAGCCCCTTTCTCTTCAATGCAATCCACAGAGTTTGAAACATAAGAGTCCTCCATGCCATCCTTCTTATGGGTGGGGATATTAATAATTTTTTTACGAGATTTTTTCCCAGACTTCACAGGCCCTTGGGTGATATGGATGGACCGGGAGGAGGAGTTGGAGGTCTTTTCAGCTTTTTCAGCAGGCATTTCCTGGGGCATCATCTGAATAATCAAAGGGGGTTGGGGTGTCGGGCATATGGCTTTGTGAAATTGGAAAAGATAGAGGAAAAGGCCTTGGTGGAGGATAACTCTTTTATGGTTTCTTTTAATATCAAGGATATTGCTTTCAATAGAGTGCAAAAGATAAAACAGTATGGAAATTAAATCTTTATTCCTAATATGATTCAGGAAATGTAAGTGGTAGTTGTAGAACACCATGAACTTACCTTCAAGTGTGAAATACTTCATGATAATGAGACAAATTTTTGGCCAGAAGTCCGGTAGCTCTTCTCTGTTGAAACCCCCTGTTTCCTGACCGGCAGCTCCCCTTCTTTGAAAAATTGTTTAAGGCTGGTAGGGTC
>MU227713.1:6635199-6653353 GCA_018584345.1 Thuja plicata | reverse complement strand
AGTGTCATCCACAAACTATTCCAACACCACTTGAGGGTGAGTGGAAGTAGGTTTGATGCCATTTATCTTCCTCGTAGCGAATAGCATACCCATAGTCCCGCTAAGCACATCAGCCACCATGATAAAGAGGTAGGGATAGAGGGGGTCTCCCTGTCTGAGACCTTTCTCAAGGGTAAAATGTCCACCCAGGGAACCATTAGTTAGGATAGAAAAACTAACATTTTGGGTACATTCTTTTATAATTTCGATAACCTTTTCATTAAAGCCCATTTTAGCCAGAATTTTGAGCAGAAAGGACCAATTAACTTTGTCATAAGATTTGGAAATATCTAGTTTAAAGGCCATACCTGGGGCTCTACTTTTGTCCATCGAGTGGATAATTTCATGAGTGGCAATGGCCGCGTCCAGTATCTGTCTACCTGGTACAAAACCTTTCTGGGTGTTGCGGATAATCTTGTCAAGGAGAGGCTTGATTCTACCAATTAGGATCTTGGTGAGGATCTTGTAGAAGGTATTACATAGGCTAATGGGTTTGAAATCCATCATAGAAGTAGGTTTTTCATTCTTAGGGACAAGAACAGTGTAAGTTTGATTATGCTATCTAAGAAGATGCCCAGTCCTAAAGAAGTCTCTGGCAGCTCTAGTAACATCATTTCCCACAATCTCCCAATACTCCTGGAAGAAAGCAGGGGGAAATTTGTCTGATCCAGGGGCTTTGTATGCTCCGATAGTGAAAACTGCCTTCTTAACCTCTTCATTAGTAACCCACTTCATGATTATGTCATTATCACCTAGGGTAATAGCGCTTTGGATGTGATCGAGAAGCTAGTTTTGGATGTGGTCAGGGCAAATAGGACCCCTTTCTGAATACAGGTACATAAAGTAATTAACTACAACCTAGTTAATTTTGTCTTTTTCCTTGACTTCATTCCCACCCTCATCTAGGAGAGAGGAGATGGTATTTCTCTTCTTGTGGATGCTAGCAGACCTATGGAAAAAGGTCATGTTCCTGTCTCCCTCAGCAAGCCACTGAATTTTGGATCTTTGCTTCCAGTAAATTTCCTCTCTTTTCAAGGTTTCCTGCCACTTAAGTCTTGCCCTCTCCTCCTCCCCCTAGATCTGAGGTGAGAAGCTTCCAGATGCAAGTTAAGCCTGGAGGGAAACAAGGGTTTATGAGAGATCAGTTTTCTCCTTGCGGAAATCACCGAAGTTATGTTTGCTCCACCCTTTGACTTCCTTCCTGATAATTTCCAGTTTTTGAGCTATCCTAAACATTGCAGTACCTCTGATATTAGTCTTCCACCAAAAATTAAACTGCTCCCTAAAGGAGGGGTGAGAGCACCACATATTTTCAAATCTAAAGGGCGTTGGGCTGATCTTAGGAGAGTCCAACCAGCAAAGAAGAAGGGGGTTGTGATCAGAGGTAGTTCTAGGGAGAGCCAACAAGGTGGAGTTTAGGTAGAGGTTCCAAGAGGAAGTGGAAAGGACCCTATCAAGCCTCACCTGGATTAGGTGAGAACCTTTCCTATTGTTGGACCAGGTGAAAGGGTCTCCCTTCAGAGTAAGATCTAGAAGGCCTATGGAAGTAATAAAATCTGCCAGCTCCCCCATAATTTCTGATTAATCTATGAGGACACCACACTTTTCAGAGGGGTACAGGGGGTGTTAAAATCACCAGCCAATAGACAGTTCACAGAGCCAACCAGAGCAAGCTGGTGGCTCAACTCATTCCACAGAGAGGCTTGCACGTGCCTAGTGTTCAGAGCATAGATATTAAAGGTTGTCCATTCAACACTATACTTCATAAAGGTGACAACAAGGAAGTTAGTGGATGAGTTAACCAACTGACCAGTTATTTTATTCAGGTTCCAGAGTGTGGCAATACCACTAGACGCACCCGCAGCTTCAAAATAAAGGAAAGTATCCCCAGGCCAAAGAAGTTACGCAAGAGTAGCAAAGGTACTAGCAGACATTTTGACTTCTTTTAGGAGAAGAATCTCCAGCTTGAGATCAAAAATATAGTGTTTAACAGCCATTTGTTTAAGGGAGTTGTTCAAACCCCTCACATTCCAAGAGAGGCAGTTCATCTCTTACTTTTGAAGCTAGATTCCAGGGTTTGTTGCCTTCCTATCGCAACCTCCCTTGTGGATCCTTTCAATCTTCTTACTCATTCTGAGGGTCTTCCTCTTGGTGTATCCACCCCCACATCTGCCTTTTTATTTCTGATTTTCTTTTTCTGTGTTTTCCATTCCCCCACCTCATCCTCAGAACCATCTATAGAGCTGAGGGGACTTTTATTTACCACCTTTGGGGTGTGTTTAGCCATTAGGATTGGGTCAAGCAGCTCAAGGGCTACCACAATATCAGGCTATTCCTCCCTGGCTGAGAAAAACTTTCTCTCCTCAGGGGGGCATCAATGTTAGAGAAGGTTCCAAAACTGTGGCTAACACAGGTTGGGCCTCCTGAACTATCAAGGTTAGGTTTGGGAGAGACCCAGAGCATCCCAAACCCAGCTCCTAGGGGGAGACTATCTCACCTTCTTCCAATGTCAGCACATCAAAATATATATCAAAGGCCACAGGTGTCTGCACACCAAAAACTGTCTCCACGGCCACTGAGGGTGGCTTTGACACCACTGGTTCCTCCAACATAGCTGGGGGAGGGGCCTCTGCAATTATTTTGTCCTTGTTCTATTGCTTCTCTTTCGACTTGTTGGCCTTGCAGGTATCACTAGAGTGGCCTTTGCATTCACATTTACGGCAAAATAGGGTAGCATTCTCATAGACTAATGCTTGGGTCCATCTACCCAGTTTGGATTTCAATATAACAAAGTTGGGTAGGATTTTATTCATAGTGACATTCACACAGAATCTAGCAAACACCAACCTAGATTTAGACCTTGTAACCTGATCCATCGTGATGAATGAACCAAAGGAATCCCAAATCCATCGGAAGACTTGCTCATCCCAATACTCAAGCAGGAGGCCCGAGAGGTGGACCCAAATAGGAGCCGATCTAGTTAGGTATGTTGTCAGATTGAATCCGGGCTTCCACTTCGCAGGGGCTCGAAAATGATTTCCATATACCCATGAGCCAGACAACACACTGGTCATGTCCTCGAGAGTGGTAAACTTAAACAGGAAGAGCCCACCTGGCATGGCCAAAACTAGTGCTTATCCTTTGATCTTCCACTGGAAAGAGACCCATTTTTTGACCATTTCAATGGTAGGTTATAAATTGAAGAATTGACCCACCAGAGCCATCTAAAAGTCAGCCATCGTGTGATTCACCATAGAGTCCAGGAGTGACAGTTCTGCTCCTTCTTCCATCTGATCAAAATCCACCAAAAGGGCCTATAAGGAATGTTGGGCATCACCGACAAGAGCACCTTTCCAGTTAGGTTTAGGAGATAGTAGGGAATCAGGACAAGAAGACTCATTTTGAGATTCCCCCGTTGACTCTGGCACAATGACCGTGATCTGGGGTCCATCAAGACCAACAGGTGGGTCTACCAAGGGGGCAGCATCTCCCCCCTGGGGAGGTGGGCATGGGAACCTTCAGTTTGAAAATGAGCTGGGCGGGAAAGTGAACGGAAATTGCAGAGCTTGGTCAAAAAATTTTAACTCTCCACCTTTGTTAGATCTTAAGAATTTCAAACTTTTGCCTATTTCCTTTTCAACTTTAGCAAAGTACCATTTAAATAAATGGAATGCATCAAAATTTTCCTTAAGAAACATTACAGTCATCATCCTTGAATAATCATCAACAAATAGAATAAAATGTCTAGCACCACAATAGCTTCTTTCTCTAATGGGACCACAGAGATCAGTATGGACTAATTCCATAATTTCCTCTGATATTTGTGTTTTACTCTTGAAACTAGACTTAGTCATCTTTCCTAGTTGACATTGTTTACACATAGCATTCTCAGGTTTCTTTAACTTAGGCAGCCCTCTAACCTTTTTCAATTTACTTATGCTTACCAAGTTATCAAAGTTCACATGATACAACCTCTTATGCCATAACCAAGCATCATTGTACTGTGCAAACAAACATGTATCTTTAGATAAATCTACATAAAATAAGTTACCTTTAGTCTGATCACCACTTCCAACTAATTCTCCAGTAGAATCATAGATCTTTTCTTTTTTTTGATGGAATTCAACTTTGTAACTAGAAGTGTTCAACCATGCAACACATAGCAAATTATATTTAATATCATCAATCCAATACACATTATCACATCTGATTTTGTCAGTTAGGTTAATCAATCCTTTACCTTTGATAAGACATGGTGCATCATTACAAAATTTTACATATCCTCCTGTGCATTAGTTTAGGGTTTCAAACTTATCTTTGTCACCAGTCATATGATGGGAACAACCACTGTCAATGATCCATTGATTAATTTTACTCATATAAGAGATTAATGTAGTTTTCTCATCATCATCAAAATCTTCTTTCATTGCAACATAAACAACTTTTATATCCTTGTCATCAGAATCGTCAGTATCATTGTTAGAAGTTTCATCAGCAATATAACAAGATTTCTTACCTTTGTCTTTATAATCCTTATATTTCCTGAAGTCTCATTCATCCTTTCTATCTTTTTATTCTTTGTATTTGTTGTCGTTTCTTTCATCCTTTTCATTTTTATCAGGACATCTAGAACCTATATGACCAACTTTATTGCATGAAAAACAAATAATAGGAAGTTTACCTCTGTATTTTCCTTTTCCTCTGGATAGCCTTTTTTCCATAAGTGCTTCAAGTTCTTCAAGATCATCATTAGAAGTATCACTATCACTGTTCACATGTTTCTTTCCTTTTTTAGATTTATTGAGAACCAGCTATGATCTAAAAGCAGAATCAATCCCTTGTGGATTATAGTTATCATAATTTGACATTTCAAATGCAGTGAGTCTGCCTATCAGATTTTCCAAATTTAGATTATTGTTAGGAGTACATATTAGTTCTTGAATTGTAGAAAATCTAATAGCATATACAGGAAGTAAAGTTCCCAGTACCTTTCTCATAATAGTGTTTTCATCAATTGTTCCATTAGCTCCTCTAATGGCAATTACAACTTCTTTTACTCTACCATAATACTAATTAACATTTTCGACTTCTTGCATTTTCATTTCATCAAACTTACCTCTTAGAATTTTTGATTTATATCTCAGCACATTTGTGTCTCCACCATAGATAGTTGGAAGTTTGTCCTACATCTTCTTTGAATTTGTGCAGCTCTTTATATCATCAAACTCTTAATACCTCAATGAGGAGGCGATCTCAAACATTGCTTGATTGTGCTCTTGCTTTTCTTTTAGTTGTGCAGCTATGAGAGTAGTAGAAGGTGATACATAGTCATTTTCAATAAGTCACTTAAAATCATCTTCAATACTAGCCATATGCAGTCTCATCAAACTCTGTCATGCATGGAAGTTATCTTTCTTCAGCTTGGGAACCTCCTTATACATCTTGATCTTTTCGCTCCAAGTACCTTACCTTCAAACTATTTTCAGGAGACCAAAGCTCTGATACCAATTGTTAGAATGATTTTAGAATAACTGAGAGGGGAGGGGTGAATCAGTTATCCTCGGGTCTAGATGTAGAAAATAAAACTTTTCTATATTTCTGATCTACTCAGCAGCAGTAGCATATGTCAACAAATTTAATCATGCAGTTTACTATCTAATCAAATTGCTTGTAGAAAAATAATAGTAAAACAAACCATAAGCATTCACACAAGTTGACACAAGTATTTAACGTGGAAACCCAATATGGGAAAAACCACCAGTAACATGCTACCAAGTTTTCACTCTTCTGAAGTGAACTCTGTGAGGATCCAACCCTGTTAAAGGTTACAATAACACACTATTAGGTGTGACCACATTAAAGCATTTAATCACCCTATCAGGAGTGGCCTTGTTAGAGGACTTAGAACATTCCACTTGAATGTCACCTTGTTAGAGGATTTATACAAATGACTGTTAGGTCAACCTTGTTAAAGGATTTAACTAATATAATGGTTAGAAAGTAATCAACAGTTGTGATCTGATACATACAACTTACTTTGCAAATTTAGATCCAATTACAAATCTAATGTTAACTTACTGGATAGCCTGCATTGTCATTTCAACCTTCTGATCTTCTTGGAAATCCATCAAGCAACCATACATGCAACTCTCTGCTTCTATATTCAACCTTCTCTGGTAGATCATGCCAAATAGTAAATCAACTATCCAATCCTCTTGCATACACACATGTACTACCACATTCAGTAGCACACTACAACATCCTTAATGAATAACCCCTTGAGGTTTTCATATACCTCTCTGTCTAGATTAGATAAATCTTTTTCCACTTAAACAAGATCATAGATCTTAGGTTAGGTCAGATCCAACAGATCAATCCATCCTTGCATTGCATTTACTTCTCCAAAGTAGTCTCTAATTAAATCTTGAATCCATGCATTAATTACAGTTACCCATACATTAAATGATGTGGAACAATATTTAATTAACATTACATATCCCAATAAAATTAGCTAAGTTGGCCAGAGATCTCAAATCTCATCATTAATCCAATTACTGTAAGTCAGCCAACATCACTGTTTTCACTCAGCAATTTCACTGGTGCTCGGCATTAAACAACTTTTCTTGTCACAAACAACTTCACTCAGCATAAGCAACTTTGCTCGGCATAAGGAACTTTTCTCAGCACAAGCCAAACTTTTCTTGGCACAGAACAGCCAGAAAAACTATCTTTGAAAGATAAACAAATAATTACTTTGCCAGAGTGACAACTGATCAAGTACCCTTTTAATTTCCTTAACTGAACCATTCACTTGGTATTCTTGTTAAATCTTATTCATCAACAGTAGATATGGTACTCAAACAAATAACAATAGTCTCACAAGTTAAGGTTTGACATCAATGACAAAATAACAATTGCTTGCATTGTCACTTTGCAATAATCTCCCTCTTTGGCATTGATGGCAACACAAAATATTAAAATAATGATTTAACAAGCATAGTTACCAACCAATCCAAAAATTCACCTGTGTTCCTTGATATGAACAAATCATCATTAATTTCTTTAGCTTCATTCTGATTCTTATCTGTAAAAACATTTCTCCCTCTGTGTCTTTAATCACACTATAATCATCTGTGTCTAAACATCTGTAGACTCCTTCTGAGTAGATAATCAATTTAATGTTTTCAATAGTAACTTCTGCCTCTATGTACTTCTTCCATTATGTAATCTCTTCTTCTAGGCAATCTCTCCCTCTAGGCAATCTAATCTCTTCCTCTAGGCAATCTCTCCCTTCTTGACAACAATGCCAAAGATGTCAAAATCATTATCATGTAGATCTTCAGTATCATGCTTATCCTGTCATCTTGATTATGACTGATTTTATTTTCTATCCTTGTCCAACTTCACAACTTTAGCCAGCATCCTAAAGTGTGACTAACTGTTCATCAATGTGTCAAGTATTCTGAATGTAATATTTGATGCAACATTAGCATATAGAACTTATTTATCCTCAGTTAGGGGAATCACCCCCATTTTACTTCGTAGATACTTTTGTGAATATGTCTAGTAATTGTTCTTTAGCGTTCACATAATCCAATCTTACTTCTTTATTCTGAACTAGCTCCCTCAAGTAATGATACTTGATAGCTATATGCTTTGTCTTTGAGTGCATAACAAGATTTTTAGAAATATTAATAGCACTCGTGTTATCACAATATATGACAACTGGGTCATTGATTTCTTTCTTCATACCTCTTAGTAGTATCTTCAACCACACAATGTTAGAACAATTGACTGTTGCTACCACATACTCAACTTTAGCTGTAGATTGTGAGGTGAAATTTTATTTCTTGCTTGTCCATGAGATCAATCTTTTTCCTAAACGAAATGCTCTACTAGTAGTACTTTTCCTATCATCAACATTTCCATCCCAACTAGAGTCAATGTAAACTCTGAGTTCAAACTTGTCATTCTTTTTGTAGTATAGACCATAGTCATCAATTCCTTTCAAATATCTTAGAATCCTTTTTACTTCCATCATGTGAGCTTCCTTGGGGTTAGCAGAAAACCTTGCAACAATTCCAATAGCTAGGGCAATATCAGGTCTACTGTGTACAACATATTGTAGTTTACCAATCATTGATCTGTAGAGTGTTTGGTTTACTTCTTTTGTGTCATCATCTTTTGCCAGCTTCTGTCTAGTAGCCATGGGTGTACTCACTGGTTTGGAATCTTCCATTATAAAAAAATTTAGTGTCTCTTTGATATATTTAGATTGAGTGATATAGATATCATTCTTCATTTGATAAATTTGTAAGCCAACAAAGAATTTTATTTCACCAAACATAGACATCTCAAACTCAGTTTGCATCTTTGTTGCAAATTTTTGGCATAATACATTGTATAGTCAGAAAATGGAAGCACTTCCATGGTAGACTAGTTTAGCCTTTTGAGTAGGTGGTTTGGGGTCATATCAAGCACCTTGAATGGGTTCTTGAATTTGACCTAGCTTTCCCCCTATTCTACCTCTTATTCCACTTCTTTCCATCCAGTTTTTTGCATCCTGGATTGCAGATCTGAGGTTTTTGACTTTAGGGTCAAGGTTGACCTTTTAGGTCTATGTTGACCTAGACCCTTACCTAGGTCAGGGTTGACCTCAACCCTGACCTAGGTCAGGGTCGACCTTGACCTTGACCCAGGGTTCAAACCTTAGGGTCCCATAGTTTCTGGATATCGGTCTTCGCAAAAAGTTATTTCCCGCTTTTGGGTCGGCTGTTTCGGGTTCTGAAGCGTTGATTTCTAAATTATATTTAATATAGGTCCTCTTCTAGGAGCATGGGTCTAATTTTAATTTAATTCTACTATGTTTTCCTCCTTAGAATATTGTGCCCTAATTTCATATAAAAGGAAGCCTTCTCCTCTCATTTTCTCTAAGTCTTCTAAGTGCAAAAAGCTCTAACCAAGATTTTGTTCAAAGATCCATTTCTCTACATGTTTTGGAGCTCTCAAGGTGTTCAATTCTCTATCCTCAATAATTCAAGTTCTCCATTGAAGATCAAGGATTCAAGATTTCAATCCTTTGAAGGGATTTGGTTCATGCATTCAAGATTTATCATTCAAGCCCTAGATCTATCCATCATGATGGTGTGATCTTCCTTAAAGATCCTTTGTTCATCCTCAAGACTCTTTCATCATCTCTTCAAGGTGGATTCCAAGCATACAATCATGGATGTTTATGGTTTCTAAAGTCTATGCTTTCATACTTACATACTTGCTTACATTTGAATTACAATTACATATCTATTCAATATCATAGCTTCATTGTTAGATTCAATTCTACTACTTTCTAGCATTCTTATTTCAATTATTGATTTCAAGGTTGATTCCTAAATCGGGGTTTGACTAAGGAAAACCCCTCCCCAACAACAAAAAAAATTCTTTTTCTTGTAGGTATAGGTTCAGAACAACAGATTTGAGACTAGATTTGGATACCCTTTTCGGCCAACTTCCAGGATCCGTGAACAAAGTCACTTTCAGATCTTTGTAGGTTAGGGTCGACATTATTGGGTCGGGGTTGACATTTGTGGGTTAAGGTTGACCTTTTTCATAAGGCAAGATAAAAATGAAAAATGATTTCTGGGTTTTGTTCATCTTTGCATTTCCTTTCTGGATCATACTTCAGATTTTCTAGAAACTAAGTATAGATCCAGAAAATAGCATTCTTTGATCTGCACGATTACAAGGTTAGTACTTTTCTATCATTCATTTCAATTCAAATACTTAATCATTCTAAATCTATCATGCATTTACATTCATTTCAAAACACATTTTAAGAGGGAAACGTAAGATCTCGTTCTTTATTCTTATTTCCAATAGATTGATTCATTTATGCATTGATCCATTTTGGGTTGATCAATTTGGATCCTTCCTTTGTGCATTTGAGAATAACTGGGAATGTCTTAATCTTTCCCTCCACTCTAAACATTAAATGTAAAGGTGATAAGTGATTTGAGTATCAAAACACTCTTATTCCATAAACATCATTTTTCTCCTTTACATTTTGGTGAACCTGCGATAGACAACTCTTTCTTTTTGGTGTTAGATTTGCATTTCATATTAGATCTTGCATGCATATAGAAGTAGGTTTTCTTTCATGCTCTTTCATTTATATTTAAAAATTCATAAAAATCACAAAATTTCTTTAAAAATACAAAAACATTTACATTTTTCATTGTGTTCAACATGTATGATTTTTGTTTTGAATACTTTGATGAGGCTTTTTTTGCTAAAAATGATAGATCCCTTAATGAGGTACATGGAAGTGAGAATGCAAATGGTTCGAGTGAGATCTCCATGGATCCCATTCCTATTTCATCCTCCTCTACAATCTCTTCAATTTACCTTTACCATAGAAGTGAGTTAGGGATAGATGTTACTTCTCCTAATATATGTCTTTTCTATGAGCCTACTTTAGAATATACATCTTCCCCCCTTAGGGATCAAGATTTAGGCACTCCTACAATGTGCTTTATTGATAGGGAGGATAATCCTCCTATTTGGGATGAACCTTTGGATTTGGATTTTGATTACTCTCTTCCTCATGAAGCCATTATGGATGATTCTAATTTTTTGGATGAACCCTTGGATAAAGACATTGATTTATTCCCTTCTTGTGAAGATGCTTTGATACAAGAGGGTGATTTATTAATGAATGACATATTCATACATGATCATGACTCTTTTTCTAAAACACACTCTCCTTATATGGACATTTTAGAGAAAGAAGATAACATTATTAACACATTACCTCTAATTGGGATTCCTTCTAGTAATGAGGCATTAGCGGAAAATGATATGAATTCCCTTAATGCTCTCCCTCTTAGTGATGATCCTATAGAGTATCACGCTCCTCCCCCATCTTATCCTAGGATGTATTCCTTTATTTTTCCTTCTTGTGAATCTATCAAACATACTAATGATGACATAGTGACTACTAAAGTTCAATTGACTCCTTTTGATATGGCTTCTTTTTATGGTCCTGATTATCATTTACTATTTAAACAAGGATTCCATAAACAAGGATGTGCTAAGAATATACATGGAATTCAAATGCCCTTACACAATGGGGGGCATGAGAATTCTTATGGATTGGGATTTAATCCTCAACAATACATCAATGTTACCAACATATCAAATAACATTTCAAAACATGATGACCCTATGAAGGAATTTGACCACGAGGTTGTCCTGCCTAAAATCCATCGTGCTAAGGTAATTACTAGACCTAAATGCAAAAAGAAACGTAGTCTATACTTGAAGATTCTTCCTTTTTGTTTATATCATAGATTTCATGATCATTCTAATGAATATCAAGCTTTACATTATAAGATTAGGCATCTCATTGATAGTGAAATTATTTATATATCATGTGCCAATGAGTTATATTTCAATCCTATTTTCTCTAAATAGCATTTATGTTCCTATTATGGAACTGTATATTATGTAAACAATGTTAGCCTAATCTTTGGGGGCTCATTGTCTTGCATAGTATTGCGAGCAATATAATAGGTCCCCTTTCATCCTTGTCCCTATGCTTAGGGGCCAAGGATGCCATCTCCTTCTTTTTTGTTTATTCTGGGATCCACTTTTCCCTTGGTTAAGCAGTATTCATCTATTATGTGATATCCAACATACATGAAAATTTTGGTTTGCATTAAGGATCTATGTCTTTGATTATAACCTATTTTGTTGTTTGACATTCGGTTTCCATGGTTGATAAATCTCTCACCATGGAAACTAAATAATGTGATATCTCTCATAAGGGTTACTTTTTAAACTTCTCACATGATATCTCTTTGTTACAATAACTCTTGATATAATTTGATATATCCCTTGCTTTCACCCCTGGGGGGCAAGGTATTTTCCTTCTTCCTCTATCTAAGGATCTTCTTTCCTTAGCTTAGTGGCATTTGTTTATCATATAACATTATTTCCTTATAAAGATATATTTTTTTGACTATGGATACCCTCTTATACGAGAGGTGATTGTCCTAGGTCATCACCTCTTCTTTATGTTCTTGGATGTAAGGGTCGAGGCTCTTTGCTAAGAATATGGTATACATTATTGTTAAGCTGGATATCTGCTTACCTTGTGAAGTAGGTATCCTCTTTTCTCTTCCTTATCCTGCCTAGTGGGTAGTCATGATAAGGAAGGGGGAATATATAGGGTCTCCATTGTACTATAGTTTACATTAATTTACATTTTGCAGCATGCTAAATCCTCAAAAGGTAACGCACATAAGTTGCTAAATCCTAAAGAGACACACATTTTTACTTTTATATTTGCTAAATCTTTGGAAGGTAATGTACACAAGTTTCTAAATCCTAAAGAGATACGAACCCTTTTATTTTACAATATGCTAAATCCTTGAAAGGTAATGCACATAAGTTGCTAAATCCTTAATGGACATGCATTTTATATTCCATAATGATACAAGAATGTGGATTTATGGATATTTCAAAAGCTGTCAGAAGACGCATTTACAATTACAAGCATAGTTTATGGGTGAACCTGTTTGGGCTCTCCCTCCTTGGTGATTCATAGTAAGGTGGACATCTTACTAGGTGAGGTAATCACTTTCTCTTTTCTCTCTGTTTCTTTCATGCTAGTAGGATTAGATCATGAAGCTATGTTATCTATAGTGTTGTTCTTGTCTTGCTTATGTAATTATGTATGTTTGTATGATTGATTACTCTTTATTTTTCATATCTTTTATGCATGTATGTTGAGTTATAATCCTTGGTCTAAGGACTTATGTCCTTGACCTAGTGATTTTCTATCTCATTGCGATCCACCAATGTCTTTCTTCTAACTTTACTGCGAGCATGTTTGATTTCTATACTCCCGCTAAAGTGGGGGCTAAATGTATAGTCAGAAAATGGAAGCACTTCCATGGTATACTAGTTTAGCCTTCTGATTAGGTGGTTTGGGGTCGTATCAAGCACCTTGAATGGGTTCTTGAATTTGACCTAGCTTTCCCCCTATTCTACCTCTTATTCCACTTCTTTCCATCCAATTTTGGGCGTCCTGGACTGCAGATCTAAGATTTTTGAATTTAGGGTCAAGTTCAACCTTTTGGGTCTATGTTGACATTGACCCTGACCTAGGTCAGGGTTGACCTCAACCTTGACCCAGGGTTCAAATCTCAGGGTCCCATAGTTTCTGGATCTCGGTCTTTGCAAAAAGTTATTTCTCGCTTCCAGGTTAGCTGTTTCGGGTTCCAAAGAGTTGATTACTAAATTATATTTAATATAGGTCCTCTTCTAGGGGAATAGTTCTGATTGGAATTTAATTCTCCTATGTTGGCATCCTTAGAAGATTGTCCCTAATTTCATATAAAAGGAAGCCTTCTCCTCTCATTTTCTCTAAGTCTTCTAAGAGAAAAAAGCTCTAACCAAGATTTTGTTCAAACATCCATTTCTCTACATGTTTTCAAGCTCTCAAGGTGTTCAAGTCTCTCTCCTCAAGCATTCAAGTTCTCTATTGAAGATCAAGGATTCAAGATTTCAAGCCTTTGAAGGGATTTGGTTCAAGCATTCAAGATTTATCATTCAAGCCCTAGATCTAGCCATCATGATGGTGTGATCTTCCTCCAAGATCCTTTGTTCATCCTCAAGAATCTTTCATCATCTCTTCAAGGTGGATTCCAAGCATACAATCATGGAGGTTTATGGTTTCTAAAGTCTATGCTTTCATACTTACATACTTGCTTACATTTGAACTACAATTACATATCTATTCAATATCATAGCTTCATTGTTAGATTCAATTCTACTACTTGCTAGCATTCTTATTTCAATTATTGATTTCAAGGTTGATTCATAAATTAGGGTTTGACTAAGGAAAACCCCTCCCCCATAACAAAAAAACTTCTTTTTCTTGTAGGTACAGGTTCAGAATAGCAGATTTGACACCAGATATGGATACCCTTTTCGGCCAACTTCTGGGATCTGCAAACAAAGTCATTTTCAAATTTGTGTAGGTCAAGGTCAACATTATTGGGTCAGGGTTGACATTTGTGGGTCAAGGTCAACATTTTTAATAAGACAATATCGAAACAGAAAATGATTTCTAGGTTTTGTTCATCTCTGCTTTTCCTTTCTGGATCATATTTCACATTTTCTAGAAACTGAGTATAGACCCCAGAAAATAGCATTCTTTGATCTACACTATTTCAAGGTTAGTACTTTTCTATCATTCATTTCAATTCAAATACTTAATCATTCTAAATCTATCACGCATTTACATTCATTTCAAAACACATTTTAAGAGGGAAACCTAAGATCTCCTTCTTTATTCTTATTTCCAATAGATTGATTCATTTCTGCATTGATCCTTTTTGGGTTGATCAATTTGGATCATTCCTTTGTGCATTTGAGAATAACGGGGAATATCTTAATCTTTCCCTCCACTCTAAACATTAAATGTGAAGGTGATAAGTGATTTGAGCATCAAAAAACTCTTATTCCATAAACATCATTTTTCTCCTTTACAGTCATCTTGTCCACTAAATATGATGTCATCTACAAAACTTTTAGCTATAATGTACCTTTTCTTTTCTCTATCTTCAAGTACAAGTTGTTGTTGTCATTGGTTCTTGCAAATCTAATCTTGATCAGATAATTGTGCAATCTCTCATACCATACTCTTGGCGCTTGCTTCAATCCATATAATGCTTTATGCAATTGGAAAACAATATCCCTTTTATTTGGGTCAACAAAACAATCAGCTTGCTCAATATACACTTCTTCTTCCAAGATACCATTGAGAAATGTAGATTTCACATCCATTTGATAAACTTTGAATCCTTTATAGGCTGCATATGCAAGTAAGGTTCTGACTCCTTCCAATCTTGCAACTAGGGTGAAGGTTTCACCATAGTCAATTCCTTCCTCCTGTGCATAACCCTTGCATACCAGTGTAGCTTTTTTTCTTGTCACATCTCCATATTCATTCAGCTTATTTTAGAATACCCACTTTGTACCAATTACATTTTTATCCTTCGGTCTAGGTACAAGTGTCCAAGTCTTGTTCTTCTCAATCTGTTCAATTTCCTCATTCATTGCCTGTATCCAATCTTCATTTTCTAAAGCATCTCTCACTATTTTGGGCTCAAATTCACATAACAGACATGCACCATTTTTAACCTTACTTCATTTCATAACAAAAGAATCCTTTGATCCAATGATTTGATCATAATTGTGGTTTCTTCTCACATATTTTGCTAGAGTAGGCTCAATCCTTATTGTAGGTTCATATATTGTGTTTAGTTCTGGTTGATTCTGTGACTCGGCATCTCCATCAAATAGCTCGGCATTCACTTGCTATTGCTCAGCAACTCCACTCTGTGACTCGACAGGTGCATGTTGTTTCTCAAAAATAGTTTCAGGTAGTGAATTAGAATCTTCCTCATCCAGATATACGAATGATATGTAGCTTTCAGGCTCTTGTGTACTTTCAGCTTCATTTCTTTCTGCAGACTCATCAATTCTTACATTTGCACTTTCAACAATTTTGTTAGTATTAGAATTCAAACATTTGTATGCTTTTCTTTTCATTGAATAACCAAGGAATATTCCTTCTTCACCTTTACCATCAATTTTTTCATTTCTATTGTCTTTCAGTATAAAACATTTCCTTCCAAATACTTTACACTAGGTGAATAACCATACCAAAGTTCATAAGGCGTAGCATTTGTACCTTTCTTGACTTTAACTCTATTCAGTGTATAGACTGGAGTACTTATAGGTTCTTTCCAGTATTTCTGAACAACATTCTTCTCCATCATTAGTGTTCTTGCACAATCCATGATAGATCTATTCTTGTGTTCAGTAATACCATTTTGTGGAGGTGTCCAAGGTGTGAACATCTGTCTCTTTATGCCTCAATCATTGTAGAACCTGTTAAACTCATTAGAAATAAACTCTCCACCTCTATTAGATCTTAAGCATTTCAAACTTTTGCATGTTTCCTTTTCAACTTTAGCTAAGTACCATTTAAATAATTGGAACGTATTAGATTTTTCCTTGAGAAACATTACAACCATCATCCATGAATAATCATCAAAAAATAGAATAAAATATCTAGCACCACAATAGCTTCTTTCTCCAATGGGACCACAGAGATCAGTATGGACTAATTCTAGAATTTCCTCTGATATATGTGTTTTACTCTTGAAACTAGACTTAGTCATCTTTCCTAGTTGACATTGTTCACACATAGCATTCTCAGGTTTCTTTAACTTAGGTAGCCCTATAACCTTTTTTAATTTACTTATCCTTACCAAGTTATCAAAGTTCACATGACACAACCTCTTATGCCATAACCAAACATCATTTTACTGTGAAAACAAACATGTTTCTTCATATAAATCCAGATAAAATAAGTTAACTTTAGTTTGATCACCACTTCCAACTAATTCTCCAGTAGAATCAAAGATCTTTTTTTTCTGTGATCAAATTCAAGTTTGTAACCATAAGTATTCAGGTGTGCAACACTCAGCAAATTATATTTAAGATCATCAACCCAATACACATTATCACATCTGATCTTGTTAGTTAGGTTAATCAACCCTTTACCTTTGGTAAGACATGGTGCATCATTACCAAATTTTACATATCCTCCTTTGCATTGGTTTAGGGTTTCAAACTTATCTTTGTCAACATTCATATGATGGGAAAAACCATTGTCAATGATCCATCAATCACTTTTACTCATATAAGAGATTAATGCAGTTTTCTCATCATCATCAGAATCTTCTTTCATTGCAACATAAACAACTTCTATATCATTGTCATCAGAATTGTTAGTATCATTGTCAGAAGTTTCTTCAGCAATATAAAAATATTTCTTACCTTTGTCTTTGTAATCCTTATATTTCCTAAAGTCTCGATCATCCTTTCTGTCTTTGTATTCTTTGTATTTGTTGTCCTTTCTTTCATCCTTTTCATTTTTATCAGGACATCTAGTAGCTATATGACCAAATTTATTGCATGAAAAACAAATAATAGGAAGTTTACCTCTGTATTTTCCTTTTCCTTTGGATAGCCTTTTTTCCATAAGTGCTTCAAGTTCTTCAAGATCATCATCAAAAGTGTCACTATCACTGTTCACATGTTTCTTTCCTTTCTTAGACTTATTGCAAACCATCTGTAATCTAAAAGAAAAATCAATTCCTTGTGTATTATAGTTAACATAATTTGACATTTCAAATGCAGTGAGTCTACTTATCAAATTTTCCAGATTCAAATTATTGTTAGGAGTACATCTCAGTTCTTGAATTGCAGAAAGTCTAATAGCATATACAGGAAGTAAATTTCTCAGTACCTTGCTCATAATATTATTTTCATCAATTGTTCCATTAGCTCCTATAATGGCATTTACAACTTATTTTACTCTACCATAATATTAATTAACATTTTTTCCTTCTTGCATTTTCATTTCATCAAACTTACCTCTTAGACTTTATGATTTATCTCTCATCACATTTGTCTCTCCACCATAGACAGTTTCAAGTTTGTCCCACATCTTCTTTGCATTTGTGTAGCTCTTTATATCATCAAACTCTGAATAGCTCAATAAGGAAGCGGTCTCCAAAATTGCTTGATTGTGCTCTTACTTTTCTTTTAGTTGTGCAGCTGTGAGAGGAGTAGAAGGTGATACATAGTCATTTTCAATAAGTCACTTATAATCATCTCGAATACCAACCAGATGCATTTTCATCAAACTTTTCCATGCAGGGAAGTTATCTTTCTTTGGCTTGGGAACCTCCTTATTATACATCTTGATTTTTTCGCTCGAATTATCTTCAAACTATTTTCAGGAGACCAAAGCTCTGATACCAATTGTTAGAATGATTTTAGAATAACTGAGAGGGGATGAGTGAATCATTTATCCTTAGGTCAAGATGTAGAAAATAATTTTTTTTTTGTATTTCAGATCTACTCGGCAGCAGTAACATATGTCAACAACTTTAATCATGCAGTTTACTGTCTAATGAAATTGCTTGTAGAAACATAATAGTAAAACAAACCATAAGCATTCACACAAGTTGAC
>MU227713.1:6594639-6609763 GCA_018584345.1 Thuja plicata | reverse complement strand
AAATAAGAAGATAATTCATATTAAAAATAAAAATTAAATATTGATATTTTTTAAATTTTAATATCATTTTCTTATTATAAAATCAAGAGGCGCAGCATAATTCAAAATGTTTATTTATATTTGTAAGAGATTCTAAATACAAACTTCTTTTTCAATTCCAATGATATATGGCTCTAAAAATTCTTTAAACAATTAATAATGTACTATTAAAATTATTTAAAAATATGGGCTTTTAGAATTCCTTAAATATATGTGCTTTTACTATTAAAATTATTTAAAAATATGAACTTTTAGAATTCCTTAAATATATATGCTTTTCAAATTCCTTAAACAAATATATATTTTCCTAATAGGTGTACAAGTTTTTATCCACTATAGATTTGGTAGATTTTTCCAAACCATTTGGATTTAAATACTATTCTCTATATATAAGTTCCATGTAGAAAACTAAAGATTTGGACATCAACAAAGAGTGTTTCAAGGGAGTTAGTAGATGGGCACGTGGAGAGTTCCAAGACAATTACATTCATTATTTATGCTTACTACACTATGCATACACACCTAACATGTCATTTAGCAGTCAGTAGAATAGTGGCAAGGCTGAATTTGGTTTATGTCTATCACAAGAAAAATGGATATGTTTTTATGCAGAGATAGATGGAAGTAGTAAATGGTTAGAGGTGTATGTTGCGTACAATGTGCTTCTTTCAACATTTTATTTTGAAATTTGATGTCTTTTTAACTTTATTGTCATAAATTATTTTTAGGTATTAATATGCCTACCTCCCAATCCGTGTGGAATTATGTACTTTGGGAAATTGTGTTTGGAAGCATAATCATCGATTTTGCATGAATAGGGCCTCATGTAATGCAAATATGCATTGTTTAACCTAGTATTTATTTTCTTGAATTCTTATAGACCAGTAGAAATTACTTTATTGGCATGTGAGCGAAGGTTTTTATTTGTCTATTTTTTTAATATTACGCTCTTTGGTCCAAATTTACCAGCATAGGGGAATTTCTGACCAAATTTTAGAACAAGAGCTCCATTCTCTTGAAAGAACTAGCTATACCTCTAATTTAGGCATCTTACTCTATAAAATTTTGATGTTCGGTGGGTGGTTCCACAATACAGACAAATAGATAAAAGTTAGTCTAAGAAATTAAAATAGTCTCTTAATTCTAAAGGCATTATATTTTACCATTATTATACACTAATAAAAACATGATCTACACCATCGGTTTACACTACACCAACAGACAGGGTACAACACTACCCGACTCCAAGGTTACTCGATACTGCCAAGTACAAAGCATCATGACAAACACTATTCAGTGTTACCCCATGAAAAAAAGGTTAAAGGAACCTAACGACTAACAACAGTGCAACTCGACATAACAGAAAAGAGAGGAACCTGATAGATGAAGAGAACTTGACGATAATTTCAATGAAGGAATGCCAACAGACTTTTAGTTCAACCCAATTACCAAGAATCAACATTCAGTTACATCCCACAAAAAGTGGATCTGAATTTCCACGTTAGATAAATCATTAAAGTTGTATATATAGCTTCTTGATTTGTTTTATATTCGTTATGTGTGGAGGAAGCAATGTAATTAATATTTTTCTAATCAGTTTTATTGTTTTAAAAAATACAAACTAAAGATCAAGGTCAAGTTGTAAACCTTGGATCTAGAGTTAACTTTGTAAAGCATGATTCTAGAATAGGTCAAATATCTCTATAAATAGATGCTCAATCTATTATGAACATGTTGTTGTCCGATGATGATTGTAGCCACTGAGAGCATCTAAGGACTAGAAAAATATTTCATGCACAAGAACAAAAATTGATCAAATTAGTTTCAAGAATAAAAACACAGGCTACCAACGAGCAGAGAAAGGTATTAATCAATCAGTATAGGTGATATTTACATTTTGAGAGCTTTAATGGATCTATTATCAGTAATTGTAGATTGCATATAGTCAGGTTAAACATTTGTACTCATTCTAACAAGTGTAGTACACTTAAGAAATCCTTTCAAGCAAGGTGGACTTAACAGTCCTATTGTAAATCTCTTAACCGAGTGCACACTTAAATCAGTGTTGCTAAAGCTCTTAAAATAGTAGATCTTAACCGGTCTCCATCTTAAAACTCCTAACAAGGGAGATCATCAAAAGTGATCAATTGTAAGCCTTTATCAGCTCCCTTTCTTTCTGCAAATAGTGAAATTTTGTGGGTGCCATCCCCACCGCAGTTTTTACTTCCTAATAAGAGTTTTCTGCGATATCATATGTTGTGTTATGTGTTTATTACTTTAATGAATGTTTCTATGAATGTTGCAAACTATTAAATATTATTAATGAACAATACATGCGTAAGAAATAACAACACTAATGGTAGGTAATACAATAAAAAATTATTGCTAATGATGAATGGTGAAAAGAGTTAAAAGTTTTAGAGGTACTAATTCACCCCTCCCCTCTAAGTACTACTTCCATTAATTCCAACAATTGGTATCAGAGCTAAGTCTCTTCTTGGAAAGCTTAAAGGCTTAAGAGAAAAGATCATACAATGGAGAAGTACAAACTTGATAAGAATATTGAGAATAAAAAGCTTGGGATACAAATGTTCTATGAATAGTATAAATAAGCAAGAGTCAAGATGAGAGAGTTGCTAGATGAGAGGAAAGGTATGGCAACCCAGAGCAATGAAAAATATTATCAAGAAGAAGAGATTCCAGATTTCTTTGAATCTTCAGGATCAAATGCAAGTAATATATCAGATACATCAGAAGAGAACATCACAAATATGAAGGAGATCAATCAAAATCTGACAGAGTAGATAAAGATGCTACAAATTGGTCAAGAAACCCAAATGGTAAGAAAGATTGATGTGATGAGTCCTTCTAGACAAGATGAAATAGAAAGAACACTTGCTATTGATTACAGTAGGAAGATCACGGAGAAAATACAAGAAAAGGAATTAGAAATTCAAAGACATGCTGAGCATCACCATGATCTTACAAATCAAATTATTCTTATGAGTCAAGAAGCAAACATAATAAATGTGGAACTCATTGAAAGAATACAGATTATCGGTGAACTAAGAGAAGAGAATGAGAAACTAAAACATGAGGTTAGAATTCAGAAACAACATAATGAGATTATGAGAAAGGCTAAAGAAAGCAATAAAAGGGTGGATGATTTTCTTGAAGGACAACGAAGAGTCAACAACAACAATGGTTTAGGCTTTACCGAAAGTGGAGAATCATCAAATCAAACAAATCCAAAGAATGTCTATGAAAATCCAAGACCAAGAAAGCTTACCTGCAAGCACTGTGGAAAGTGAGGACACATGTCAAATGTATGCAGAGGTAAAATGAAAGGTATTCCTAAATCTACATCTTCATTCACAGGATTCTGTTATAAATGTAACAAGAAAGGACATAAAGCTTATGAATGCAAGTCTAAGTTAGAACAACCAAAGAAGGAAACCTACATGGACAAATACTATCCTACATGCAAGATGAATGGGAACACATCTGAAGAATGCTAGAAAAAGAAAAGGCAAGCATGGAAGGATAAAGGTCAAGAAATCCCTTATCCACCAAAGAGAATCGGTAATAAATATGTATGGGACTACAGTACATGGAAAAATTCTACAACATGTGGTAGATATGGTCACATTGCTGCAAACTACATGAGGGCATGGACCAAAAGGTCTAGAGGCTGGACAAAGCCTGAAATGGAATGCTTACAATGTCATAAAGTTGGTCATCTCAAGAAATATTGCAAAGACCAAATGACAAAGACAAGCACATGTCCCAATGGAAACACCATTGAAGATATTCAGAGGGCAAGAGACAAAATATGGGGAAAAGATTCAAGCAATGATGAATCTGGACCAAGCAATGCAAATGGTGACACCCCATTCAATGGATCTTGTGACATCACCAACCCCACTTAAGCTAAACAAGTAAGTATGGAATTGTATTACACCAAGTCATATTTTGCATTAGTTACATTATACAATTGATAGATATTTAAAATCTGCATAAACAAAGATGCATACTAAGTTACTTGTTACGATTCTGAGAAATCACCCTTGTCGATATATACATACCAAAAATCATCGGTAAACATAATGGATGAGCTATCTACACTTACTAGAAATTGTTGGTCAACACATAAAATGGCTAAGTTTCTAATGTAACCCGACACTCGTCGATAAGGAAATAAAGTTCAGAAGTTGTCATGACAGAATACCGATATTCGTCGGTGAAAGAAAAATTGGTAAAAATCTATCCCAAGCATCCTAGATAACATCGACAATGATTTTGAAATTCTTCCTGATGGTCTCCATCTTTATGACGTGACAAGTCATTGAGCATTTATTGCAGACTTAAGGAAAAAGCCTATAAATAGTCGACGGAAGCACTTCATTTTGCACCCGCAATTTGAAGAGAAAAGAAGAGCAAAAAATAGAGCAATTGAAGAGCATAAAGTAGAAGTGTCCTTGACTCAATTCAACACACAACAACCAGATCATTAACTATTATCACAGATTGAAGAAAGTACCGAGGACACCAAAAGAGCTTTGTCATTATTTTCAAGAAAGCCCTAATTTCAAGAAAGCCCTAAAACTTGAAAAATAATGGCAATAACCTCCAGAACCGCTAAGATTAAGAATGATAAAAGGAATGTGGTTAAGTTGATTAAGAATAGCACCTGTGTAGAGCCCAAATACAAGATATGTCTGGAGATTGCATCGCAACGCAATGAAACTAGAGCATTTTCAAAAATTCCACCTAGGGTTTTTCTCATAGAAGACGTAAGGTCTTATATTCACTGCAAGATCACTGAAATAGGTGATCTAGAGATGGATGAAGCTTATAAGAAGCTCTGTGATGCCAAAAGAAACCTGAAGGTAGAGCACAAACACTTGGAAGTGAAAGGGTTAACTAATGGCCTACATTTCCTGAGGGACTTCAAAACTGACTGGATCAGGTTGATAGTTAGTAGAATGCATGACAAGAAGCTATGGTTAGATCAAACTAAGAAGATAAATAAGGATATCCTTCATGTTGTCATGGGTTATCCAATAACCGATAAACCTAGGGCACACAAGCATCCTTCTAGGCCAGAGGTTGAAAAGCTTAGAAAAGTTGCATGGGACAACATAGGTCTCAAGGTTAATACCATCACTGATGAAGATCTGAGATTTGCTGCATGTGTGATTGGTTACAAAATATTTCAAGAAAGTAGGCTAAATAACATATCTTCAACATCACTCAACACTGCCTATAAGATAGTGGCCAAGCACATTAAGATGGATCTATGTGAGATCCTACTAAAGCAACTTGAGGAGAACATGCACACAATTAGGTCTGCAAAGACCAACACATGTAAGTTTGGCTGACTTATCATGTGTATCTTTTTATATTTTCAAGATTACTTTCCTTTAGTAACAAAAGTGAAATGGGATACTACAAAACCGGTAACACAACAGATTAGTGTATTGATTAAATCACTACGAGACAATTTTGAATCTGTTATGACTACATACTTCCTTGAGCTCAAGGAAAAGATAATGGAAAGGACAAGAATCCCTGAGAAACTAATAGAAAAACATAAGGATGAAATATGTTTTATTGTGGATATAAACTTCACCCACATAAAACCATTTGTACCAAGGACAACTTGGTTAGCACCATTGGATTATGAAATCAACATCGATCAGGCTATAAATGCAATTGATGCATTAATCAATGAGCCTATTGAAACAAACAACTAAGGTTTGAAACCTATGAAAAGGCTGGATAAAAGATAAAAAGAGGCCTAGAAATTAAGAAGAATGTCAATAAGAAAGACAAGATGGTCAAGAATCTTAAGAAGATTCTATCGGTTACTGAGGAGGAACAAGATCAACCACAGGAAACCGATGAATAAGGAACCATTGGTGAAGGGAATGATGAACATAAATCAAACTCTAAGGAAACCAAATCTGATACACGTCCACCTCCAACAAAGAAGTAGAGGACAAGGAGTCAAACTACTAGGACCAATACTACACCTGTCAAGAAAGGTCAAGTAAGGACCTATAAAAGAAACAGCCAAGAAAGAAAAAAAACAACAAACTTTAAAGGCAACACCTCCAAAGAGAAGAAAAACATTTGCAATAACTAAAGCTGACATTGAGGATTCAAAAGGTAATGAGCCCGATGTAGTAGAGAAGTGTTTCAGGAATCAAACTGTTGATGGAGGTGCTGAATATATTTTTGCATTTGGAACCATGTCTAACAAGAAAATCAGACAATGGGATACATTAAAACTAGAGGACCAGAATAAAATAAAAGATGCCATTATAAGGTCAATGATTAAGTGAAAATATATACCAGCTAAATTCATCAACTAAATACCAAAAGAGCTGGGTAATAGATTGTATCAACAATGGTCGTATGCTCTACAAACCGAAAGAGAAGCAAGGGAGAGGGTACTTGTAAAACTAATGCCTACCAAATCAAATATGGAAGAAATAAAAGAAATTATGAAGAAGCACTCAAGCAAGTTTGTAGCCAAAATAAGGGCTTACAAAGTGCTTGAAGATAAGTTCATAGAGCTGAACACAATGACTGAAACTAAATAGAGACAACTCATAGATCTGGCAGCAGAGTCAACAAGTCATGGGGAACAAACACTTCTCACCAACACACCCTATAGAGAGTAGGAGAAAGACAAGGTAATTCCTCAGCCCATTGCTTTGGACAATAAAGAAGACATGGAGCCAATAGATTTGAAAAATTTCATGGATAGTCTTGACATTCAAGACATCACAAATTATGACTCTAATAAAGATCCACAGAAGAAGGATGATGTAATACTCATTACACTTAAGGATCAGAAACAACAACAAGATTTAAAGACATCATATGATAAAGATATGAATGTTGTTGATCTCAGTCATGGCAAGAGACATTAGTCATGGACTTAACAGAACTAGACCCTACAGAGAAGATACAAAAAGATGAGGATGTGAGTACTCAAAAAGATCAAACCAACGAGAAGGACGCCACTATAAACACAGCCCAAGCTACTACTTAAAGAAATATGCCTGTATTAATGAAGGAAATCAATATGCTAGAGGGTAATGATGGATCTACTACAGAGGACACAAGCACACCCGAGGACAAGGGTGATGGAGAAGAAAAATAAACCACAGATAATACAAAAGATACAACTATAGAGAAGGTTGCAACTGATGATTAGATAGATAAGTATACTGATCAAAATAAAGAGAAACACAAAAGGAAGAAGGGGACACACAAAAAAAAAAGGTGAAGAAGCAAAGAAAGATAAGCTGGAGAAGAAATCAGAAGAAAAATCTGTAGAGACACCAAAATTTGATGGAGAGTTGTCTTCACCAAACTGACAGATGCACCTCGATCAGAAAAAATAAGAAGCATCCTCCACAAAGCCCTCACCAAGCACTTCAGAGAAAAGAAATGAACTAGCTATGGTAGTTCATACATCTGCATCGCCACAAGTCTCAAAGAAGAAGAAGAGCAAGCATAAGAATATAGTAACGCTAGATGAAATCATTGAGATCCCTGTTTTTGATCTGAGAACATTCGATCCAACTGAATTGACCAAGTATGCAAGACTTTGTGAGAGGAAGGAAATGCAAGATAAAATAAGAAAAGCCACAAAAGAAGTAAAGGTAATTGAAGTAGCAAGAGGTATACTTCAACTAATATTACCAGATGTAGACATTGATCTAATTGCACCAATGCTAGATAAATTGGTGGTATTCACAGATGCAATAACATATCAAAACATTGATGTCGAGAAGGTTATGGAAGAATGACTTGAACAAAAGTATGAGTTCAAGCTAGCTGAGAAGATAAGCCAGGAAGTGGCATTCAAAAAGGTAAAGGTTTCTGAATTGGTAAGCATAATTGATCCAATCATCTCAGAAGCTATTACTTTGATACATAAATTATGCACACTTGATCAACTCACATAGGAGTATATTGAAAAGATAGAAAAAATAGATGTTGATCTAAAGACAAGTGCACAAAGTCTCACAAATAATAAAGAGGCAATTAAATTGCACAATGAGCAACTGAAACAAGCTCAAAAACTGAGACAGGATATACAAATTGCAGAGATGAAATACAAAGATGAGGTAAATGAGCTTCAAACTCAACTCTTACCGACACTCACACTACTACAACAACATGTGACAGAGGCAAACACATTCATTGCCACCCCTGAAATGTCTTTCCTAGACAACATTTATGATATGCATGCAATACTAGAGCTGGAGCACATGGCACTAGAAGTACTAAAAGAAAAATGGGATAAATTGCTTGAGGATATCAAGGCAACCCATTCCCATATACTTGGCACATTGTAAGTTACACATTTTTGTCACATTTTTTGGCATCTTATAAGTTGTACATTTTTGTCATAAGTATCAAAGAAAGGAGGAAATGATATGTTCAATCACCTCAATAAAAAGGGGGAACAGTATAAAAAGGGGAAATGATAAGTCAGTACAAAAGGGAGAAATGATATGACATATATATAAGGAGAATGTATAGTATACATTTACATATACTTATACTATACCGATGCATACAGTTATGGGGAGTCATATGATGAAAAGGATATAAACATGGTGTACATACTAAATACGTTAGTATTATGCACATATCAATTTTTTATACTAATGTCAAAGGGGGAGATTGAAGGCATTATATTTTTCCATTAGTGTACACTAAGAAAAACATGATCTACACCATTGGTTTACACTACACTGATAGATAGGGCACAACACCACCCGATGCCAAGGTTACCAGATACTGCCAAGTACAAAGCATCCTGACAAACACTATTCAGTGTTACCCGATGACAAAAAGGTTAAAGGAACCCAACGAGTAACAATAGTCAAACCTGATGGAACAGCAAAGAGAGGAAGATGAAAGATGAAGGGAACCCAATGATAAGTTCAATGAAGGAACACTGACAAAGTTTCAGTTCAACCCGATGGCCAAGAACTGACAGTCAGTTACATCCTCCAAAAAGTGGATCTGACTTTCCTTGTCAGGTAAATCACTGAAGTTGTATATATAGCTTCTTGATTTGTTTTATATTCATTATGTGCAGAGCAAGCAATGTAATTAATATTTTTTTAATCAGTTTGATTTTTTTAAAACATGTAAACTAAAGATCAAGGTCAAGTTGTAAACCTTGGAACTAGAGTCAACTTTGTAAAGCGTAATTCTAGAATAGGTCAAATATCTCTATAAATAGATGCTCAATCTATTATGAACATGTTGTTTTTTGATGATGATTATAGCCACTGAGATCATCTAAGGACTAGATAGAGATTTCATGCACAAGAACATAAACAAATCAAATTAGTTTCAAGAACAAGAACACAAGCTACCGACGAGCAGAGAAAGGTATTAATCAATCACTATAGGTGATATTTATATTCTGAGAGCTTCAATGGATCTATGATCAGCAATTGTAGATTGCATATAGTCAGGCCAAACATTTGTACTCACTCAAACAAGTGTAGTACACTTAATAAATACTTTCAAGAAAGGCGGACTTAATAGTCCTATTGTAAATCTCTTAACCAAGTGCACACTTAAATCAGTGTTGCTAAAGCTCTTAACAGAGTAGATATTAACTAGTCTCCACCTTAATACTTATAATGGGGTAGATCATCAGAAGTGATCAATTGTAAGCCTTTACGAGCTCCCTTCCATTCTGCAGATAGTGAAGTTTTGTGGGTGCCATCCCCACCGCAATTTTCACTTCCTAACAGGAGTTTTCTGCGATTAATTCCAACAAATTCATCATCAAAGGAATAGAAGTATCTTGGAATAAGTGAGAAAGTATTGTAAGACAAGATCAGGAACACTAAGTTTGAGTGATTTTTTGTATCTCTCCAAACTAGAAATATTATTGCCGCCAGTCATTCATTGTATAGAAATGGCACTAGTTGTGGTACCCACTACTAGGTAATTGTTAAAACTCATAAAAAATAATTATAATTATTTTATTTGAAATCACCACAATGATACGATAAAACAAATTGGATTGTTGAATGATATTGCTTGTTGAATAGGTAAGATCCAAAAATAAGTACGTCTACACAACTAATAGAGTTACCAAGAAGGTGATTGAATTGATTTTATTATGAGTCTCCATGCTTTAAGAACTATGGCCAGGTCAGGGAAAGATTTAAAAAAATGAAAGATTTGGTTGCTGTCAATATTTTGTCTAAATGGCAAGGGCAAAGCTTTTAATATTACAATATTTTTTAAATATTCTAAAATATTACTAGCTAATGCTAATGCTGATGTGACTGTAATATGTCAAAATGGCTTGCAAGTATCGTAGCCACATCATCAAGTTCAAGATTAACAAGATGAGCCATTACCCCTATTATTCATAGTTGGTGTTGTTATACCACAGAGGCCAAAGAGATATAGTGGTTGTTGAAGTTTCTTAGGTAGATAGAAAAATGAATTATCTTTTACAGTCCAAATACATCTTTAAACTTAAAAAAATATATTTCTGTTGCTGACATGTGGGGGTGTAATGGAAGGAGGGAAGTTTTGATTGGAATAAAATGTTGAGGAGATATGGATGTGTCAGGGGCATAATAATGTAAACAATGTTGGGGTCTAATCCATAGTGGTAGAAAAATTCCCAGCCTAGTCGTCTCTCCCATAGTCATTAAATTCATGCAAAGGAGTTCCCAGAATGATGAAATTTATAAAATAAAAAAACCGGCTAACTCTACATCACAAATGCCAGTGCTGCAATATTTGTACTACACCTTGCACGTATCACAATTCAGACTGCTAAGCCAAGAGTTTGATATGATAGTAGATTTTTGTATAAATGGACTACTGAATAATTATGTCACAACCCACTTTCTTCCTCACCAATTTTTTAGCTGAAACTTTAATTTTTAACATAGAGAGTGGTTGCTAATTAATAGGAAGTAATTTATTTAGGTCATCAATATTTTCATGATTAGCGGAGGTAGAAACTGAGTTCAGTTAGGTAGGAATCATCTTGCATGATTGACGCTCCTTCTTGTTGATTAGTTAGCTGATGGTGCATAACAGAATCGAGCAACTCCGTCTCATCTCGGTAGAAAGCTCAGGAGAGGGCGACACCCATGTCATGGCTATGTTCAACAACATCCACAGCTTATCCTCTGACCTCTCGCTCGCACTCCCATTCTCTTCTCCCTCTCTCACAGAAACCACCCAATTGGGGAGGTCTGGCATGCCCATCAATGCCTGAGATGGTGTTTTCCCACTCAAAATCTCCAGCAGAATCACTCCAAAACTGTAAACATCAGTGCTGGGAGTCATCTCTAGTGGGCATCTACATTATGGTGCTCTGTAAGAAAAAAATGAGTCAGAAGGGGCAGGCTCAAAGGTGTCTTCCTCTGATTCATAGCCCAAGCCCAGGAAGGTCAGACCATAATCTGTTATGCATGCCTCAAAATCTGAACTAATCAGAACATTGGACGGCTTTAGAGCTCCATGGATGACTCCCAGTGAATGAAAATATGCCAAACCTTGCCCTATGTCTTCTACAATATTTAGACATGATGTCCAATGCAGAGGCTTCGCCTTCCCTTCCATTGATGTTGTGCCTACACAGAGAAACTCGATCCGTTTACCAATACCCATTTGCACCAGCAAAAGAAATGCATTGAATCTTAAAATGCCCAAGTAAAACAAATTGGTGTATTCTCCCTCTCTCAGTGGCTCATGGTGGTTATGGTACTTGTGGGGATCTGCAGAAGAAGAAAAGAAGATATTTTGTTTTGGGACTAAATCAAGACAACACGAGGAAAAAGCTTGGGGAGAGGAGAAACTCGGTGGTGAGGATCTAAGGTTTTTGAGAACAAAAAGGTTGATTATGTTCGAGCATAGGCAAAGAAAATTTCCATTTATTTCAACCACATACTCCAGGTTCTTCATTCATTGCATTTTGATATGCTTTCTTTATTTTACTATTTTGAGAATAGTTTTCGAGAGCTTCAAATGTGGTTGTTATTTTTACTTCCCTGCGTTTAGTGCCTTGGTTGGACTCGAGTCAAAACTGGGAATGTTATGATAACATGGGTAGTGTGTCTTAGATATGAGTCCTCTCTCTCTCCATAGGTACAATACCAACCATTTCCCACTTTCAACCTGTTGTTTAATGCGCATTCCAATATCTTTAAACACTGTGTTCTCCCTATCGAGTAAATCCTAGCACCAAATTTTTTTGTTAACGATTAGTCCTGGAAATGAGTTTTGTACAACTTGAAGATGTGTTTCTATCTTTTGAAGATGAGAAGCAAATAGAACTAGTCACAGTGAAGGCCTCATAGTTTGAAGGTCGTTGTTAGTTGAAGTTACATGAAATGGAGTGAACACATGATATTTGAGCTCATGTTTTCTTGCAAAGTAGGGTATGTCTAGATTTTGAAACCATTGCCCTTCTTTCTTATTCTTGCACTTGATCTGCTATTTCATTCAATGAAACCTTGGGTACAGCTGCTGATCTCTAGTCACTACTTATATTTGGCATTGGATATGCCTTACTTTTTCTGATGTCATTATCTCCTCCAAATATTTGCTTGTTTCATTAACTCATCTGTTGTTCCAGCTTTTAATGCTCTGTTGTTCCAACACTTAATGATGTTGTCCTTGCACAATACCGTTGTTGTAACGCCAAGTTTTCTTTCTTCTTTTCTTCTCTTGATGTTCCCTTCGTTACCACTACTGTTCAAGATGATCAACTTTTCCCCTTGAAATTGCATGTTCTTTATTGGATTTTCTTAAATGATGATTTTTCATAAAGCGTAACTCCCCTCTTAGCTGTTAGGCTTATCGTAGGTGGAAAATATTTCAAGTATTTTGTTGAGGTATGTCATTTCATATCTTTCAGGCTAGTTTGTATACCAGAGATATATTTTATATTATATGAGAAATTAATTTATGTTAATTGTACTTGTAATTTCTATATATTGCATAAGGGTGAACTCATTTGAAAGTAAATACATAGATAATGATATCTAGGATGAGGTATGCATGTATTGAGAACTATTGAAAAGTATTGACATATTGAGGTATTCTCTTGATTCAATTATCATCACTTATTTAAACCATATGTATGAAATGAAGCTAGGAACTTTGAGGTGTTAACAAAGAAAATATTATTGCTTCATTTGTCATATCTTTGAAGTATTGTTTGAATGTCCAAGATAACAATATATTACTCATGAACATATTAAGGAGAGCTATTTTACCTTACTTGTTTTATATTAGATGTGTGGTAGATATAAAATTTTGCATGATGATCATTGTATGTAATGACTTCTTGAGAAAATTATGAATTACCATTATGTTCCATGTGTGAGATGGAACCTCAATTCTATGAAATGGAAAGGAAAGGAAAATTTGACATTTCTAATTTTCTTAATTAAGTTTTATGTATTGGTGTGACCATGATTTGTTATTCTTGAGCATAGAAATATTTTGGCACACTAATTCCATTACTTTAGACAGTTTTACTTTGTTAGACTATCTCTAGTTGGGCTGGGTATCTTTCATGTCAGCAAAGATTCTGGGGAAGTGTTACAGCTTCGTGGTAGGGTGGAAACGCACTCCCACAATATTCTCGCCCTAGCTAACTTTTGTGAACAGGTTTCTAAAGTTTTTTTTTAGCAAGGACATTACCTTATAGTGCTACACACATCTGTATTCGTCATGGTGGTATTTCTTGACTCTGAGGTTTGCCTTTCTTTTTATGAGATACAAGTTTGTAATTGAGGCTATTATTAATCTTTTACTATATGTCTCGACAATTGGTCGAAAAATCTATTGAATCATTATCTTGACATGACAGTTTATTGTTACTTGTATTTCATGGGACATTTCTTGTTGTGATGTCTTTAGGACACTCGACATATGGTTGACGTTTCACTCGACTTTGTACAGAGATATGATTTATCTGTTTGACAGATATGGTCGTAATTGTTTTCTGATCTTTCTATTTAATAGCGACTTTATTGATATCTTGTCGACTTATGAAATTGACCATTGATTGGTTGACCGACTCCCTAAAATAGTAGGTTTTATTGATGTGGCTTTTAGTGTCAAAATTTTAGTCTTTACATATGGTATCAGAGCTCTGGGTTCTATCCTAGGGCCTTGAGTTCACTATGCTTAGTTGCAACCCATAGTCGCATATTTGAGATTTGATTGATGCTTGGTCTAAGAACATAACCGTGGTTCCCTAGATTGACTAGAGTGTCTTTCAATTTCAGTTATCTTGATAGAAAGGATAGGATGTTCCTTGTGTTTGGGAAATGGACACTTGAAGGATAATATTTTGTTGTATAAAATTTCTTGAATATCCCCAGTTGTTCTTGAAATTATGAAATTTGGAAACAATTATGTGTTCTTGGAACCTGTCTACCTATGAGAGGTGTGATTGCTTCCTATTGTAAATGTTAGAATATATGAAACATTATGAGGTACATTGTGTGTGTGATACACTTAGAAAATAATGCCTTTTTCTCTACATTACTGAAGGAAAGAAAGAAGATACAAATTTTATGAGATATTGCGTAGACAAATAATGTTCAGTTTTACACTAAAGGTATGAGTGCTTTCCAGAATTTAAGACTTGGTTTGTGATAACTGTTCGAAATATGTAATTCTTGTAAGGTATATTTGCAAGTGTTATGAAATGATTTTTAATACTAGAAGCTTATGAAATTCTTGGGAAGAAGAATTCAGCATGTTTTTAATTGAAACATAAATTCATAGGAAATTTGTGAAAATATATTATTATGTCTTACCTTGCCTAGAATGATATTTTAAAAGAAAAGAGAGAATTGACAATCCATGTGGGTTGGCTTTAGTGGATAAAGAAATCATGTTAAAGGTAATTGAATGTGTTATTACATGATGATGTAAACTTTGAGATTTATGTTCTAGAAGTATGGTCATATTCTTAAGCATACCTTGGATGCAAGGTGACATGTGGCTCTTGCTCCCTTCTTGTGGCTAGTATTAGTCACTCTGT
>MU227713.1:6556368-6579994 GCA_018584345.1 Thuja plicata | reverse complement strand
ATATATATAATTCAATTGAATCTTCAGTTAGCAACATAGAGATATGCATCCATCCACATAAATTGAAAAATAATTGAATTAACTGACAAGCTTTATCATTTGCACATAAAAGATATAAACTGAACATAAACACAAAGATTTATATATTCCTTCAACCAATCAAAAATTTCTTTCATTCATAGATAAAATGTTCCCAGTTCATCTTTTAGAAAGTATATAAATATATCTCTAGTATGTCTAATAGAGTCTTTTAAAAAAAAATCCAAATTTTGAACCTTTAACATTGGTTTGTTCTAGAATGTATACTAAATTCTTAACCATAACTAACTTAGAAACTACCTATAGTTTCAAAAGATCCATAGGTCAAAATAAAACTTGTTTTAATAATTAAACTAATTAACCACTTGATAAACACCCCAATTTTATAAAAAGTCTTTTAATATAAGGGAAACTAAAATTAAGATGCACATGCTGACTTTTCATTAGCAACTCCTCCAGATTCTATAAACACATTTTTCTCTGCCTTCCACTCCTTGTAAGAATTTGGAAACTCTTGAGAAAATCAAGGGTTAGGGGTCTTAATGAGTGGCATCCTCTGTTTCCATTCATTATTTCCCATTCCATTTCCCCAAGTCTATGGGCATGCGATGGTAATTGTTCATTAAGAAGGACATGGACTCAATCCGTGTAATTTTTGAGAAGTGATCAACAATCCAAGTCCTTTCCCTCTTCATTTTACACATTGATTTTTTGAATGTTGTAACTATAGTCTCCTCATCATTCTCCACAGTGCCATCATGCCAGACATAGGTAATATTGATAGATTTCATATCACTTTCCAGATGCTTGGCCAAGTCGTGTAGCTCTTTTTCCATCTTCATAAAGTTCTTGTGCCCATTTTTAGATACAAAGTTCCTCTAGTCTATGTCCTTTTAAATGGCCAATCGAGCCTCATCTACATTCTTTAGGGGTTTCTATAACAAGAATTTGTCTACCCCATATCTTTGTACTTCATAAATTCACAGAGAAACCTCTATCCATTTCTCCTCTTCATTTTCCCAAGCTAACATCTTTCTCTGAATTGCATTGAGTATCTTTGTGAGTTCATTGTAAAAAAACCTCAAATCAAGAATGCATTGATTGCCATCTTTTATTATGTTATCCACCCAGTCCTTAAAGACTTTTTCCAACACCTTTGATATTACTTTTTCCAATACCTTTGTTATTTGTATGTAGTTGAGCATTTTATGATTATCAGTGGAAGTAGGGTCGAAGGATTGTGGCACTTGTGAGATTGGGTGAGGGATTGAGTAGTTAATGGCATCAATGTAAGAAACCATGGCTTTGATTATTTGTTTGATTTCCTTCTTATCTTTTTTTTCCTTTGAGGACACGATATACTTGACATCTTTTTAGTAGAAACCTCAAAGTGATGGTTATCTATCGCTCTATTAGTGGGGCCAAGGTTAACTTTCTTAATTGTGAAGTCATCAATGGAGGGGTTCACAAATTATTCTTTCATATTCTTCTTGGCCACCTCAACTATCCAATTTCCTGTCTTTGGGTCAATATAAACTTTGGATGTAGTCCTTCATTTATTGGGATTTTATTCCTTGATGGCATACTTGTTCAACATATAACCAACTAAAATTGCAACAGGAACTATGTTCCTCTTGTTATTAATGATGGTAGTTAACTAGGTAGGATTACCCTCATCTAAATATTTTTTAGTATCAAACTTAAAAGGAGTACTATTAACCATGGTAATTAAATTTGAGTTCAAAGGGGCATTTGTGGGATCCATAGGCTGAGAGTATTGTTTCTATTCTTCTCTATTTTATTTCACTAAATCTAGGTCTATAACCACTTCATCTTTTGATCCCTTCTTGCCGCGTTCCTTTGACTTTGACCTAGTTACTCGAGTCAGAGGATTCAGAGTAACAAAGATTTTTAGTTCTTTTCTTCTTGGGGGGGCCTTTTATTTCTACTTGGTCTTACCTGCATCATAAGATTTAATATTAGCATAAGAAGATATAATCGACTGAGGGGATTTGAAATTTTCTGTAGGGCTTGATTTTCTATAACCTTGGTTTCTTTTCACTTTATTCCTTTTAAGCCAAATATCAGTTCTCAACCTGACACCAGAAGTCCTTGTTTCAATGTCATCTTTCTCAACTTCATCCCAATTAACCTCAGGAAGGGGATGGTTCTTTACTTTTTCAAACTTAGGGTCAATTACCCCTTCATTATCAATCTATGTATCGGTAATATCCATCTCCAACCCCATTGATTATATTTTTTGCAGAGTGAACCTTCTCTAAATATAGTTTTCTAACATCAAATTCATCAAAACAGTCCTCCCAATAGTCTTCTATCTAGCTCATAGGTTGAAATTGGTTACTAAGGTTTAAATTTTTACCGAGATATCCTTCATTGTCAAAGCCCTATCTAGCTTTGTAGTACTGAATATTAAATATTTTCAAGTCATACCCAATACTCATGCTGTCTAAAAAAGATTTAAAAGAAAAATGCCCTAGATCCAAAGGGAAAATGGTGTTATATTCTTACCCAGGCAGATACTTCTTCATCACTATATTTAATTGTCTACATAATTTTGCTAAAAAAACCAATCCATGGCATACCTTGGCAATTTGGTAGTCTTCCTCTTGTATTGTCCCACATGGATGTAGATGAAGTTTGGAAATTGGATATAATAATTCACATAGATGCTGAGAAACTTCCTTTCTTCATCTGTTATCCTTTTAACCATCATGCCTATAATTTTGAACAATAATCTCCCTGTGAAGATGTCGCTCATTCTCTTGTTGTCTTCTACAACTCTATCTCTTTGAAGTAGGGGGTAATACTGATATATTTTGACTCCCTAGGACCACGATTCATGATGTACGCCTACCCATTATTTGGTATAGGAAAGATAGTAAAACATGTAGGATGACATGTAAAAATCCCTTGAATTGAGATGAGATAAGTTTGATTGTTCCACCATGCATTTAGCTATTACTTCTCCCTAGTTAATCCGTTGAACTCCCTCAAGGATTATTTGTACAAATAAATACATCCATTGAGAGAAAATTTTGGAACTATATAATCCCATAACCCTATGAAATAATACAACCAATTCCCTCACATAAGGTTTCATGTGGTCAGTAGTGAGTGTCCTTTGTAGACTAGAACCCCTTTTTGAGGCTTAAGCAACCAACTATGGGCTATGGTATTTTTACAGGAGGATTCCTCTTTTTCATATTAACTAGCTGACATTGTGGGATAGAAAACTCAGTAGGCTTCTTGTTCTTGGAATTTTTAAGACAAAGATGATTGTTTCCATTTTAATGGAAAACAATATCTCCCCATAATCTTTGTGAATGCATTGGTGCCTTCCATCATATATGTTGACACATTCCCTTATAGCTTCTGGACATACCACTTCTAGAGGGAAGGTAGTAGCCTCCACAATACCACTTTCAATGATTTCCTTTATAAAAGGTTCATCTAGTGAATTCCTAAGTCCCCTCTTCAATTATTCTATATGAAAATTAACCACAGAGATATCTTTGTATATTGGGGATTCACAAGCTAAATAATTCACATTATAAAAAATATGAAATGCAGACCTCATTTTTTTTCTTGTTTTAATACAACTATCAAATAAGGAATATCAATTAAAACTTCAATTTACCAATAGGACAAGGTTCTAGAACTCACCTTATCAATTGTATAATCTACAATACTTTGACACGACAAACCAAAAAACCCTCCTATGCTTGAGCTACTCACTGCTCGCTAAATGAGAAAATAAATTAACTAAGGCCTCTTTAAAATAAGTTACCTCAAGCCAAATCTTGGAAGATTTAATTTCCAAATATGTAACCCATGCGAATTAAGGGTGATATGACCTTATTTAATCATGATTACTTCCCTTTTTTTAAAAATCATTTCCCATAAGTGTCCCACAAAATCACACATGTGCTCCATCATAAAATATTCACTTCAATCACTTTAGCATTTAATTTCTCCATTTCAGTGGATTTATACATCATTAGAAACTTCCTTGAACTTTTTTGAACTCAGCAGAACATGGTTTATCTTGGTTCAAACCTATTAAAGTGTGTGAAAACTAATACAGTGTGATGCAATAGATAAATAAAGTGATATTGATGCTTTGGATTGACTATTTTGACTCGACCATTAAGAGTCAAAACTTGAACCCAATTAATAGGAATGAAGCATAAGGAACACTAGTTCATAGGGTTTGGGAAGGTACAAGGTGGTTCAAGACTCATGCCGACAGTGATTTTTTACACTAGGGACTAAGTACATAGTTGAATTGTATTGAAACTTTTAACTAATTGAACCACTTTGAACTTGGTTCGTCAGGGTTCAACGAATTTATTTAAATTCCACCTTTACTTACAAAATTTCCATGATTGGGGGGTGAAAATAAAACCAAATAAACTAAAAATAAAGGGAGACTCAAAGTGAGGGAAAACATCAACATTAATTGGGGACTATTATTTTGGACAAAGCATAGAGAACTTAGAATATCTAGTTAAACATCAAAATTGATCAATGATCAAGGTTTCAGACGCAAAACCAAAATGAGACACACACCTCAACTACTATGTACATGACAAAATTTGTCATACTAAAAAATTGAATAATTTCAGATCCTTCCCATTGTAGGATAGAGGGAGAAATGATCCATCTTTATACACAATCCTAAAAGAGTTAGGGCCCAATACCTTTTGAACTTCAAAAGTTCCTCTCCATAACTATTCAAAATTTCCATGTTCTCCCTTTGATTTTCTTTTTTTGTCCCACATCAACAATTCATTATCCTCCATAAATATATGAGACCTTTCCCTCTTATCAAAAATATTTTTGATCTCCACCTGGTGTTCCTTAATCCTTTCCATGAACTTATCTCTTTCTTCTTCAAGCTTATTCAAATACATCATCATCTTTTCAAGATAGTCCTTCAAGTATTTATCTTCAATTATAGTTTTGGATGTGGCTAGTTCAAGGGGAGGAGAGACATGAGCACCAATACACTAAACTAGTGTGAAGGAGGTCATACCAATCACATTCTTAGGTGTAATTAGATGTTCCCAAAGAGCTTAATATAACCTCTTATGTCAATCCTTACCATTACCATCTATTAAATTCCTCATAATGCCAATGAGGCTCTTATTGCTCAATTATGCTTGTCCATTCCCTAGTGGAAAATAATCTAAAGAAAGTGCCAAAGGAATGTCATGCTTGTAAGAGAACATATTTATTTCTTTAGAGGAGAAGTATGAGGTATTATCTATGATAATATTCTGAGGGACTCAGAAACACACAAAAATATAGTGAGTAAGAAAATCACAGACCACCTAATAATTAGCTTTTTTGGTGGGTGTAGGTTCTACCCACTTAGTAAAATAGTCTGTAGCAGTGAATAAGTACATGTGTGTAGCACTCAAAGGAGGGTTATGTTGTCCTATGAAATCTAGGCCACACTATTTGGAAGTTTCATCAATTACCGCTAGCCTTAAAGGAAGTGCTACCAACTGAGGTTTACCAGTAAATAGTTTACATATTTCAGAGCTTCTAACATATGAGTATGCATCTTTAAACATTCCAGGCCAAAAAAAAATACTGGAGGATCTTAAAAGAAATAGCTATAGAAGAAAAATGTCATCTACATGTCTTGTCATGAAAATATTTTAGCATCTTCTACTATTGATCCTTATCCACACACCTTAGAAATGTACTGTCTATCCCCCTTTTGTACAAGACATCTTGACATATTATGTATTTTGATTCTTTGAGTCTCAGATTTCTCTTTTCCTTTGGTGTGAGGTGTTTAGGGAAATCACCATAAGTCAAATAGTAAGCTATATTAGAAAATAACAAATCTTGGAGACTAAACAGTAGCACTATAGATAATTCTTCCTCTGCCATTTCCTTCCTGGGGTTATCTTCAGCTATCAACTTGCATAAACCCTAGCCTCTAACAAATCTAGTGAGCTTGATATTAAGATTTTACTCCTAATTTTTTTCCACCCCAGTTTCCCTTTGATTAATTCAAACTTCTTTCTTTGTTAATATACTCTTCACTATTGAATAGAGCACATATACCACCGAATGAGAATGTAGAATGTAATATCTAAATTTTTTATTTACTTTGATAGATGAAAAGTCTTGCTTCCCAATCAGTGAATATCTCAATTCACATTTCTTGAGTGGGACACTCATAAAAATAATGGGGGCTTCAGATCCCACCTCATTATTTTGCACCAAGATACCGAATATAGTATGTTTAGATGAATAGAAATAGTTAATGAAATCCCTCTTGAAATCAAGGTTAACTAGAGTGGGTGTGTTAGATATAGCCTTATTTATATCATCAAAAAATTTCTTCCCTTCTTCACTCCACTTGAATACGTGTTTCTTATTCATCATCCCTACAATATGCATAGTGATCTTCGTAAAATCAGGTACAAAGATCCTCAAGAAATTGATTTGACCAAAGAATGACTTAACTTCACTTTGGCTTGAGGGTAGGCTCAATTGTTGTATTTACATCACTTGGTTAGGATCTATCCTAATACCATTATTGCAGACTATATATCCAAGTAACATACCCTTTGTCATACTAAAGGTTAATTTTTTAGGGTTCAAAGAGATGTCATGGTCCCTGCATCTCTACAACACTGCCATGAGGTCCTTTAAGTGATTCTTTCTCCTTTTTGAGAAAAGTGTCAAATCATTCAAATACACCATAATAATATTATCTCTTAGATCCTTAAAGAATGATTTCATCTCCTACTAGAAGGTCACCACCACATTAATCAAACTAAATACATTATATTGTAAGAGGATGTCCCCCAAAGTGAGAAAATTTTGGTTTTCCTGGTCCAATTTTGAAAGGCTTACCACTTTATAACCAAAAAACTCCTCAAGTATCAACATAATCTCTGACACTGTGATAGTTTGGAGCACATGATCCATAACATGGTGAGCATAGTTATATTTTAAAATGATTCAATTTAAGTTGCGAGAATCTACACATATCCTAATCTCTCCAATCTTATTTTGCATGGGCATGATATTTCCTATCCACATGGGATGATGAATATGGTAGATGATCCTTGGTCTTAACATCTTCTCAAATTATTTCAAAATAGCTTTAGGAGCCTTAGGGTTATAGTTTCTTAACCTTTTCCTAAAAGGAGTAGTACTTGGCTTTAGCAGAATATGGTGCTGAAACTGGCCATCCCTGAAATGTTTTAGATCATCATAATTCCTAGTGAATACATCTTTATATTCTTTTAGTAATTCTGTGAGGTTATATTTTCTTCAATAGTACATTTCATACCAGCTGAGATCCAGTTGGGGTCGGATTCATCGCTAGTGCTTATCTTATCACATTGTCCTTGACCTCCTTAACTAGGCATTCTTCCTCTCTTAAGGATTTTATCTTTCTAAGAGAACAAGTATTCTAGGGTAACTAACCCTTTGGTATTTTATTGTCCTTCAACCAGATTATACTGTTGTCATCTTCAAATCTTGGATATGGACAAAACTCTTTGTAGACATTTTCTAACCCTTAAAAATATGAAGTTGAAAATGACTCGGCATTGTCTAAGAAATATTTAATCTTCAAATCTCCTTCAACTACTTTCCATTGTTCCACATTATTAGGAATATTAGGTCTATGGATAATCTCCACCCAATAGGTTTCTTCCTTGAAGTCTAGGGGAGGCAACAACAAAGAGGCCGAGACAATAAGAGAATCAACTCTAAAATTCAAACTTCTCATGATGGCTTCTATAGAGAAAGCATTAAAAAACTCCACTTCATCCAATATTCTATTGCGGTAATTCTTTATCCATTCATTTTTCACACTAAACAATCTCCTGGCCTATTTTACTATTAATTCAGCATCTCCTTTTGTCATGAGTGTCTTAATACCTCTTACTTTAGCTATCTGTAATCCTTAAAGAAGAGCCTTATATTATATAATATTATTGGTGTTTTTGAAATATATTTTATACGAATAAGGACTATATTCTCCTTTAGGTGATATTAGAACTACTCATGCTCCAGATCCAGAGTTTGACCAACCTCCGTCAAATTCCATAACCTATAGACCATGCTCGATCGTTGACAGTTTAACATGCTCTTTATGCTCCTCATTAGATAGAATAAGGTAGTTCTTGAATTGACACTCTTCATAAAAAAATTGAGCTTTAGGATTATCTGAAGGCAAAACTGTATATTTATTCTTAGCCTCTGATTCTATCTTAACCTTCATTTTACCAATATGGATGGCCACCTTCGAGCAATCCATTTTTATTTCACCTCCCAACTTGTTACACAAAGTCCTACTGAGAAGAAATTTGTAGCTATCCGGTATGTATGCCACCCATATCGTCATCTTGAGCCTATTGTTAGGATATGCTTCCAAAACCACCTAAGCATCTTTCACCTTCCCCATCAATAGAGCTTGTTTTCCATCCATTGAGTAGCATATTCCAAAGGTCCTAGTTAAGGTTAAATCTAAATATTTTGCAATAGAGGCTTGACCATGATATTTTCCTAGGCTCTATAATCAACTATGAAATTTATTATTTTATGGTCATTAAGAAGTAACAACACATAGAAGGTATTAGGATTATTTTCAACTGGTTCAAAGTCTTTTCCTAGGGAACCCGTGGTGGATTCAGTCATATCGTGAGATGAATTAGAGGCCAATATGGGAAGGTTAGGATATATAGATTTATATTTAACTAAATATTGTTTTCTCTGTGATTCTTTGATTTGGTAACTCTTAAATTTTTCTATTAATTTTACTAATTCTTTAGGGTTAAGCCTTAGGTATTTAGTGGGTGAAATTTGAATAGTTGAAGATTTATAAAACTCTATAATATCAAAGGAAGAAGATGAAGAGATACTCTTTTACAAGATTTTAACTTCTTGGGTTTTTTAATTAACCAAATGGGTTCTTACCATAGGATCTTTACCTTTAATCGGGATACCAGATAAGGCTACACTAGATGAAATCTTGGGGCTTCTTTTATTTCTAGTGAGAACTGTATACGAACGGTCTTCAAGAGTGACTAAAATTTTTCCACCTCTTTTTGAGTTAGACATGTACGTGAGAAAATACGTTCCAAAGTTTCCACTTCTCTCCATATCCCTCTCATCTTTTTTCATCTCACCAAGTGTATCTTTTGTGACCTCCATCTAAATATATATCTTCATATCAGGACAAGTCTCACAATCATTGTCTGTAATAAGATGAAAATTACACATAGTCCCCTTCTGTAGAGATGCTTCAAGGAGTAACCTTGGTGGCGCAGAGGGAATTTGAAGGGTCTTTCCATGATTTGTTTTTTTTTTTATATTTCTTTTTTTTCCAATTTCCTAATAGGGTTGTTGGTAGGGATTGTTTATCTTAGGGATCTTCCTCTTGAGAGCAATCATGTCATTTACTATTCATTGAATAACTGGCTCTGAGGATGATGTGGAAGGTTGTGCATTGAGGGATTGTACATCAATTCACCATTTTCCAGTGGTTATCAGATCATCTTCAAGCTAAATGGTTGTTCTTTGTACATCTTGTAAATTAACCACTCTGGCTCTCCTCAAATGGAAACTAATGTAAAGAGGCATAACATTTAGGAAAAACCCCTTTTTTGTTTTCTTACTTGGGCCTAACTGTCATTGGGATATGAACAATCTTATTAAATTTAGCTACAAACTCTCTCATGTGTTCATGGATTTCATTCTTTAATTGTGTCAGTTGCACCAAGAGAGTGTGTTCATATTCTACGCTTTTGAAATTACCTTCAAAGGTCATCTTCATGTCATTAAAATTTATTATATAATTGTTAGGAAGATGGTAAAACCAATCCATTGCTCCATTATTAAGGGTCTGAACAAATGACCTAACAGTGATATCTTGATGTTGTATCACTAGCACTCCACATGCTGCATTAAACACATTAAGATGACCTTCAGTAGAAACTTTCACATCTCCATCTAAATTGGGAAAATGGTCCCTATCTCCCTTTGGTAAACTATTTAGGTTATCTACTAGGTTCAGGGGTCCTATAGTTTATCTTCATGGTTGGTCATGGTCTATTGGATTAATTAGGGGAGGTAGATTTATATTAAGTGTGACAAGATTTACAACTAAAGGTATTAGGGTTCCACAACACCAAAGCTTTGTAGGAAGGTGATCTAGTAGCCTTTGGAGGTGGTGAAGGTTTTCTTTTTCATCTTCTTGATTATGCAAAGTTAGTTGATGTGATCAATCCTTGTAGGGATTCTAGGTCAGTTTTTTTTAGGCCTTGTTTTTCTTGGGATCTTGTAAATCTCCTGAACTCCAATCTATCACTATGGTAAGATTCTTTCAAAACTTTAGGTTTTCCTCCTCATCTATCAAAGTATTTTTCGATTCAATATTTTAAAAATTTCTTCTTCTTTCTCTAATACTTCATGGACCCTTCTATAATCCTCTACACTCCTTCTAAGGTGTCAGGCTAAAGTATTGAGTGAAATAAGGATATCTTGTTGGCCGTCATAAAAACCAAGATTTGGTTGAACCATTAGAAAAATTTCTCATGTCGAAACACCATTGTTCTTCATTAATTAGAGAATTATGTGTCTCTCTATCTCTCTAGATTGCTCCCCAATAGAGTCACCCATATATGTTGGCAAACGTATTTGTCTATTGTAAAATATAGAAAATTATTAAATCAATGACTCAGGCCCTTTAAGAAACACACCAGCAAGAAAAATTTGGGAAAACAACTCTATTTGTTTCACTTTGAATTTTTTGAGGTACAACTCCCTAATCATATTTTCAATGAACTAAACTATAGTAACACAAAGAGATGCTTTTCACTAGAAATCACATAAGGAATAATCTATCAAACCATCAGCATGATTCAAATACATGAATTATAAAACCACTCATCAAAATAACATAGGAAATCATAGCTTTCTATAAACAACCATTGAAAACATATATAAATCAATTGATTCTTAAGTCATCCACATAGAGATTTGCATCCATCTACATAAAGTCAAAAATAATTTAATTAACTGAAAATCTTTATCATTTGCATAGAAAAGACATATCCTGAACATAAACACAAATATTTCTATTTCTTCAGCCAATCCAAAAAAATTTTGAGCCACAGATAAAATATTCCTAATTCATCTTTCAAAAAGTATATAAGCATATCTCTTGTATCACTAACGACATCTTCTTAAAAACAAAACCAAAATTTTGAACCTTTAAAATTGGTTCATTCCAGATTTTATAGAAGAGTTTTAACCATAAATAGCTTATAAACTACCCATGGTTTCAAAAAAACATGTTGGAGCTTTTTCCTACAGAATCTTATATAGCAGCAATTCTTGACTCTATGAAACCCAAATTTTGATTATGCCAAGAAAAAATTCCAATGAATGAGGATTAAATCCTCCTTCACTTTGATCTCCACAAGCTAAGGTGGGTGTACCTAACTTCTTCCTTAAATATTTAGTAGTTTTTCAAATAGGCAGGCATAACATATGTAACATAAAATGTAAATGATAATAATTTGTGTAAGGATTTGATGAGAACCAAAAAATCTAAGATATCAGACCAGTGCTTTATCCAATGGGTATGGAGTCACTTAATATGGAAAGACCTTTAGAATCAAAGATACATCAAATGTAAATCCTACAAATGATCACTGAATTAGACTATACCTTGCAAAATCTAAACATCACTTCTTACAAGTAGAAATAACCATCAAATCTATTACAACCCTCTGCTCACTGAAACTACCCTAAGGATTTTATTCTCTCCTTGAAAGAAACCTTAAACAAGTTAAACACTCTGCCTTGCAAATTTATGAATTGAAATATCCTTAGCAACCAATCCAAATGAGTATCCAAGCTGAAACAAAGACAACTATTCAATCAGATCACAAAAATAATAGGAAATGCAGACATACATTGATGTCAATTTATCAATTACATATGAAATCAGATCCAAGGAGACAACTGATAATATTAATCAAAATATGTAGAGCTTTACAAGTCTTTTGTGTCATAAAATTCCCATCTCCTCTAAGTGATCCTAGAAATCCTTTTATAAACACAAGGACTACAATGAGCTTCAAATACATTAGGGTTAGGGATAAAAAATTAAAATATTACATGACAAAGAATCATTAATTTACTTGAACAACCAAGAATCTCTATCATATTTTAGTTGAAACATTCTTTTTGATTCATCCTGTTAAAAAAAATTGATCAGACCGCCAACCATCTTGGAAAACTGAAGAAGAAAACCCTGCAGAAGGAGCACCCAAGAATACTTAACCCTTTAGAATTGTAGAGCACCAACTACCCTCTCTGGAAAATCTCATGGTCCAAAAACATATCTTATTTTCACCTTAAACCATTCTTGAAAAAGACCTCCTATTAATGGAAAAGAACAAAAAAAAGCAAAAACAAAAGTTTTTAATTAATTAAAAAGTCAATCAAAAACCCTAAAGAGATAATCTCTGTATAAATGCATTTAGAATCGTCAATATTTCCTTCATACAGTATCCAAAAACTATTCATACACAGCCTAGGAGATAAAATTCACCTATTAAACACTCTGCAACAAGACGACACATTTCACCGCTTTGAAAAATTCTCATGAAAACAATTAAATCATTAGTTTGAATAAAATTTATACATGTATGTTTTTGTTAATTATTTTATTTTTATATGTAGACATGTCTTCTTTCAAGTCTCATAAGTAGAGCTAATTACTTTGGTTTCCAGATGTCTAGAGTATAATTTGACATCATAGATGTCAGACAACTTATGTACTTTACCACTTTTGGCTAATCAAAGTTGTAATAATAGGTGAGTGCAATTCATTTATTTAAATTTTGGATCCTATAAATGAATTTTATATTTAAATATACAAATTTTTTAACATAATTTCAACATTCATTTTTATGAAGCAGGACCTCTAGAAGAACATAGATATGAACTATTTATGTACCTCAATGCACACTTGTATTCATCCAATTTTGGTTTTATAAAACACATGAGCTCACTTTTATTCATATCTAATTTTGTTTTAAATATAAGTTGAATGCATAGTTTTATATTGTATTATACATTCACTAATGGATAATGATATATAGCTATTTGTACATCCATATTTCATAGTCAATATTAGTTACATCTATATATATTGTTGCATGTCAATTATATTTAATATGTTATTTGATTAATGATATTTTTAAAATCAATTTCTCTTTTCGATTACAATTGATATTTAATTAAATAATTACAATTGAATACTATTAATGATAAAATAGAACACAAGTCCAAATAACATGATGAAAATTCCCGATAAAATGTATATAACAAGGTCTAACATGTGAAAAAGAGTATAAAATCTCCATCATATAATAACAATGTCTAACTCTCCTCGTCAAGCTGATCTATAGTCGTCTTCACTTCATGTGAAGGTGACTGGGATGCACCATCGTGATGCACCTCGTCCTCGTGTACATTTTTAAAAGATCAGATCAGAAGACCATGTGTGTTTATTAACTAAAAATAATATTAATGAACATTTCAAATTTTATCCTATGTCCATGTTGTGTAATGCCCTCAATGGGACAAGGAGGTCCCCTCTCAGCAACATTAGCAGTAGAAGCAGTGAAGTCCTATTAAAAAAGAGTGAAATAATACATATATAATTCAAATAACTTGCATAATTCACTTAACTATTTAGAAAAATAATATTAATGAATATATTTAAAATTTTACCACGCGTCCATGCGGTCTAATGCCCACAGTGGGACAAGGAGATCCCGTCTCAAAAACAACAAAAGTTGATGCATTCAAGTCTTGTAAAATTAAACATCAGAAAATTTTGATAACCAAGACCTATAAAAGACATCCACACAATAGATAATGAAAAATTAATTTTAATCATGACCTCAAAGGACAATGTCAATGGCTGCATTAGGCTCAATCATGTAGCCATGCCAAGATTCATGGTGGTGTCCACCTGAAAAACATATTTAAATCATGAATTAAAAACTTGTATATACATCAATTATTATGATCTATATTTAACTTGAATATAAATTTATCTAACATAAGCATTTACATTAGATGTCTGATGCATAGCCAGTGTCACTGATGAGTCAATACATAAATATGATGCGACATGAGACAATCCAAAATCATACACTTGTAAAAAGTTGTACATAAATTAGTAATAAAAGTTGCACATAAATTATTAAGCATATAAACACTTTAAATTTAATGAATGTAAAACATACTACAAGTATATGAGGCTGAGTCTTAGTGATCAATGGGATGAAGCACAAAGAATTGCCAACCTTACTATTACATGAAGCATCCTACAAAATTGCAAAAAATATATCAAACACATCATCAATTGAAAGTGCATACCATGAACAGGTGGCAAAAAATGTACCTATCTATGTATCTAGATGAAAGTGCATACCATGAACGGGTGGCCAATATCTCAAGGTATGGAAGTGATGTGATCATAGTCACTAAATAACCTAGTGTCAACTCTCCTTTGTTCTCCAAAAATCCCAATGTTATGGTTGATATGTATATAAATATGTAGTTTAACATTTTACTATAAATTAAATAATTAAATTTACCTCTCTAGGATGATTGTCGTCTGCACATAGAAAATCAATATATGATGTGATGTAATCTCCAACATCACCCTGTGTGCCAGCTTCAACATCACCTTGTGTGCCACTGTCAACATCATCATATCCACCATGGGAAACATCATCAATGTCAGACTCACTCTCGGGACCCCTGCATATATCCCCGTAGCTCATGTAAACATGTGCTATGCTAGGGGTAACTCTTGTCTGGGTCATCTTCTCTAAAAAATTACCTGAAAGGGCACTCAATGAATCAAGAGCTGAGTGAAATTCTTGATGGTGGATAGGTGTAGGCACTACTGGAGTAGGAAGAGGAACAAGGGGCTCATTAAGCACATTATTTCTATTTCTATCACTTAATTTGGCCCTTGGCCTGCTCTGCGGCATACCCCGACCAACCCTTGGAAATATTTCATATTAAAGTAATTGGATTTCCTACTGAATTCAAATTAAGCCCATAAGTTTTTCAAGAAATATAGGGGGACCTGATGATTGGCATGTGGTGGATGCTCAAATACCATCCACCACCGCTCCCAAAAATTTACAGCTATCTACGAGTGCTGATAACATCTAATAGAAATGTGTGGCTTCTTGCAATTATCTCCTCACCCATTTTAGGGTTCAAAAAATAAGGTTTCAAATAATTTTTGGTAATTTTAAATCATTGACCTCTTTATAAGAGAGGTTGTCATCATAAAATGCACGCATGGACTCCCTCCATGACTCGTAACTATCCAACTGAGAGTCTAAGGACTGCACTGAATCTAAAATTCCTTGCGTGCTATGTGCAAGGCATAGTAACTATGGAGGTGGATGAGGCTCACGTCTAATGTTATTAATGTCATGTGTGTTGGCATCTAGATTTATCCTAATGTTCTCCCTCAACTTTGTAGGAGTGGGTGGAGGTGGAGGTGGAGGTGGAGGTGTCTTCTAAGCTAAAATCTCGTCAATATCAAAATGATCCATTGGTATATAATCTGCAAATCTATATAAACATGCAAATTGACAATTACTATATAATTTACATTTTACCTTAAAAAAAAATTTAGACTTATAATTAAATACAACATTTAATTTAGAAATATAGATTAAAAAATATAATAGAGAGAGATAGAGAGAGATCCTATTTGGTCCTAAATTAGGTCTTATTGGTCCTAAACTAGGTCTTAATAGGTCCTATTGGATCCTAATTGGTCTTAATAGGTTATATTAGGTCTAAAGAATCCTATTAGTTCCTATTAGTATGTATTAGGGGAGAGAGAGAGAGAGAGAGAGAGAGAGAGAGAGAGAGAGAGAGAGAGAGAGAGAGAGAGATATTTTNAGAGAGAGAGAGAGAGAGAGAGAGAGAGAGAGAGAGAGAGAGAGAGTTATTTTCTAGACCAGGGGTTTACAATTTTATTTTTAATTGTGTGTTTAGGTTTACATTTTTATTTTCTACCTAGGGTTTCTTGTTTTAAGTTTTGTTTAGGTTTAGGTTTTAGTTTTCTACTTAGGGATTTAAGTTTTGAATGTTTTATTATTCTCTACAATAATTTACAAATTAAACATAACAATTTATTGTAATCCTATTAAAAAAATAAAACATTAAACATAATACATATTTAACATTAATATTTAAACTAATTAAAAACAACAATAAATTATATTTTTAATGAAAAACATAATTAAAAACAATGATATGTACCTCGACTTAGAAAAACAATAGCAATGGGGTTAGCAGTATCTCTCAAAATAGGCCCATGTCTGCAGCAAAGCGTGATCCCATTTTGCAAGTTGTTAAAATGACTTGCAAATTGATTTAAAAGAAAATTTCTCATTTTGGCCCAGGCACCCGAATTGAAATGGGCACCCATTTTGTAAATGGCTGCCTATTTTATATTTATTGCCTTGGCACCTAAAGCATAAAGGCCACCTGTTTCTAATAAAATGGGTGCCCATTTTCATTTGCCATTTTTTTTGGCCGCGGAATTCTACAGAACCGACACCCAACTTGGTGCATACACCCATATTACAACTATAACCCCATCCACATAAAAATAAAAAAAAGGCCCAAAAACTATGAGCCCACAAAACAAAAGAAAACCTCCTAGCAATGCAAATCAACCCATCATATTAAGGTACTCCTCAGAGTCCACCAACAAGTCTGGAATCTTCTAAATTGAATCCTTTAGGAAAGTAAAGTATTTTGGTTTACTTTCCATTTTATTTTTGGTGCTAGATCTAGTTCTAGTACTTAGGCCAGCAATCTTCTCTTCCTATTTAGCACCTTCATCATCAATATTTATAGCATTTTTATCAGTGTTGTTCCCTTCTAGCAGCGCATGTAGAGCATTAAGGTTAGAAACCATAGCTTTAATGCCAACAACATTAAGGGATAACAACTTCCTAAAAATTTGATCAGTGTTTCTTTCTTTCTCCTTAATGGGGGTGATCCTTTCCTCAATAATACTAGTTATTTTATCTTCAGCCAAACCAGAATTCTTAGTTACCTTAGTAAAAATATCCTTACCAGTATTGTACATGATGGCATCATTCCTCATTTTGTCAATAGTTCCTTCTAGTGCCTCATGCCTAGCATTAAGGGCTCTATACTTGATCTGCAGGTCTTGGGTTTCAATGAAAGCCTACTTATCAAGATTGAAAGAAAAAAATTGTTTTGCTTCTGGCATCATTTAGAACACTCATATTAGTTACACTTTTAGTATTCAAGTCATCTTCTATGATAGTATCATTAGCATTGTTCTGGTCTTGCTTACCCTTACCCTTCTCAATGTTGGCTTCTCTAAAAGGATTCTCAAGGAATGTTACTTGTTCACATTGTCACAATGATGGTAACATGGAAATCAACTGCAGATTTAGGACAAGTAGAGGCAATGAAGGACCTTTAATATCAACTGGTATGGCATTTTTCACTGCCAGAAGATAGGACACTTTGAAATTTTTTTTAAAGAAAGGAAAAATAAGGTGTAACAAATGGTTAATCAGTTAGATAAGTAAAATGGAAAGCAAATTGTGAATGTTAAAGAGATCAAGAATCATCTTAGCAAGACTTGGGTAAATAAGAGTGAAGGAAAAACATTTGAATATTCCACATCTACACTAGACGTGGAGAATTCATCATCAAACTAAGTCATCTTTGACTTTGGGAGAGAAAGCATTGTTGAATCTATTGAAGACCCCCTAGATGCATGTGTAGTAAGTTTTACTTGCATCTTTAGATGCATATGGTTGTTTTGAAGTATGATATGAATATTTTTTTACAACTAGAAGATTTTGTTGACCACTAACAAGATCTTTGAAGGTATATGTTGTTTGTTATCAACCAGTGATACATTTAATGTTATGGTGTGGTGGAAGATAAAAGGTGATTTTAGGTCTTATTTTTGCACCTATACATCCAAGAGCATATAGAGAGTAACAAAAGTAAAGTTTGAGAAGTTTGACAACATTCAAGGTGATCAATTGAAGGATTTGTAGTCTTTGTGAGAAAAGAACAAAAGGAGTTTTATATTTTTGTTGGGAAATGATTAAATAGTTATTTATTCAAATCGTTGAGCTTAATTTTATTTCTTTTAAGATGGATACACTGATTATTGTGGAAATTACATATAGGTCAAGGCCTAAATTCAAAAAACATTTGTTTAAGTCAATTGATGATGATCCAAAAGGTACCCTATCCAGTATTCCCTAAATTATCATGGACATAAAATATGTAATTTCATATATCCATTGCAATATTGAAGATTTAGGTGAATCACATATCCATTCACTCTATGAAGAGTTGTGCAATAATATGGTGCTAAAGGATGAATACAAAGTGATCACTAACAAGGGTTTTGAATACGTGATAAACATTCCCTTTGATCTTGAGTAAGAGCAAGTCAGATATATGTCAAGAGTTGTGTACATGATCAGTTTATGTGGCTTGATCATTGTTGGTTAATAGTTTGTCCTCCCGTTAGATTTGTAATCTCTAACTCTTTTAGACCCAAGGTGAGAGAACAAAAGGATGTCACCAACAAATGGGTCAGTGTATGTTATCTATCACTGCCCTCTGAATTGATAGGTATAGCTCCCTGATTGTGTTTGATATGCAATGAATATGCTTTTATCGATCATCAGATTTATTCCTTACGAGTTTTAACCAAATTTCTTGTAGACACAAACAATTCAGGCAAGGATAAAGTGGATAGCCTATAATCCCCAATGGAATGTTGATCACAGATTATCATAAAAACTATCTTCTAACTTAAACCTACTTACTCTAAGAATTCCTATCCTACTAATGAGAATAGAAGCAGAATCATATATAGACGTCAAATGTAATTGCTTATACTACAACTACTAACGTGAAATGGAATTCAAGTAGGAATCATAGCTCCATATATAATTAAACTTTCCATTCAGATGCATCTAAATAATAGGATGAATAGGAGAAGAATCATACATGAAAGGTAAATGGAATTACTTTCACTACAATTACCAACATGAAATGGAATTCAACAAGCAATTATAGCTTCACATATAACTGTTCTGTCTATTCACACAAATGAAAAACTACAATGGCACAACAAAAATGAGACAAAGCCTCTATAAATAGAATCACTTCTTCTTCATTAACAAGTTTTCCGACCCACTATATTGAATTCTTTACAGAATTTATAAACTCTACAATAAATCGGGCTTCTAAGAGCCAATGACCTTCCCTCTTCTTCGAATACAAAGAGACAAAATGCAAAGAAAAAGACTTTTCAAATCTGAGAACTTGAATAGTCACTATGGAATCTGAAACTCTTCATCTCCAACCAGCATTATCAAGCTAAATCCATTGGGCCACAGAGTTGAAACATCACTTGCTCTTTGAATGATTTCAAAATGACCCATGTGGTCAAAATTTTAAAAGACATCAAAATCGTGAATATATAAGCTGGCGGATTTTTTAGTTTTCAGTTTGAAAATGGTAATGGTGCACTTAAAATTCCAATTTCTTCTTTTTTCTATAGTGCATGAAATCCACTTTTGAAAGTTGGAGAGTGTTCTTTGGAGTAAAACAAACCATTCCGCATCACTAGACTTCAACTTAACATATAGTTAATGCATATTTGTGAGGTGTGGAAAATGCACTTGAGAGGTGTGGCCTTCGCCTTGGAGCAGTCAAAACTGGAAAATTCGCCTTCCAATATCTTCCTTATTTCAGCACCAAATTACATGCAGTTTTCACTGCTAGGATTGTGAAAGACCAGAGAATCAATATATGTATCTGAATCATGCTAAACATTAACTTCAATTGACTGTAGAAAATGTGTTGGGCAAACACGAACTCAGCTCTGTGCACATGAAGAACACACCTGATCTTAGAAAGAACTTAAACCACTGCACGTTCACTATTTTCAGTTACTACCATCTTTGATTTCTTTGAGTTTTCCTTCATCTTGTATTCACATCATCACATTGGACATGTGCTTGAGAGAAAGAAAATATAGTAACACATGAAATCTACCATAACATTACAGTTATTGTTAGAACGGTTGGGTACTTCTTATTCCAACAGATATCTGTCATATATCTGAGCTCATTCAATGATTAGATCATGTTTTGGTCTTTGTTTAGGGAATACAAAACAATAACAGTGCCATTTTAATCCATCTACACTGTTACAACCACGAGCTCTGTAGTTAATGAACATTAGAGCATTCAAATTATGAATTTCCACTCTGGGCATTAGAGGCATTTTGGAGCTACACTTTCAAAGCCAAAAATGTTCCTTGAGTCATTTAAACGCGACCCAAATAATCATAATTGAATAAGACTTCAAAAGCACCGTGATACAAGCTCACGGGATTTGACAAACTGAGTGCGCAAATGGCTCCGACGCACAGGATTTTGAATTTTCTGCCTCACCACTTTTCACACATTTTCAGATCAAACTTCCTGAAGATGAAATCCTCTTTGAGGTATTTTATCATGACCCAGATCATTACTTTTCTGAAATAATATGAAATCTCTAAGATAGAGGCTGGCAGGATTTTGGATTGTAGGTGCGAAAAAATCCTTCTTTGCGGAAATGTATGAGGGAGGTGCGAAACCCGCAATATGTGAAAACCCTTCTTTGCAGGAATCACACCTAGTAGGTGCGATTTCCACATAATGGACAAGCCACTACCTGTCTTTCTGCATGTCATTTTTAAGTGCGCGGACTACTTAACTTAAAGCACATGCTTTATGTGATCTCTTAAAACAATAACATAATATTCCTTTTTAATAAATCAGGCCCACCTTATTATAACTAAGCTTGCGGAAAATCACCAGCCAAGTGCGAAACCCGCATAGTGCAAAGTTCTTCTTTGCGAAAAATCACCAGCTAAGTGTGAAACCCGCATAGTGCAAAGTTCTTCTTTGTGGAAAATCACCTGAGAGGTGCGAAAGCCGCCATGGAGTAGCCAAAATTGAGAAACCCACCGTCTTATAACTTCCTCATTTTAGCACCAAATTGCATGTTGTTTTCACTGTTGGGATCGTGAAGACTTAAAGAATCAATCGATGCCTTCAAAAAGTGAAAACTATCAACTTTTATGAATCGTGGAAAATTCATGTAGTGAGTATGAATCCAGCTCTGCTAAATGTAAAAGACACATACCAGTCTTCAATTTGCACCTAGCCCGATATATTCAACTGCAAACTTTATTTCTCTACCACAAATGGATTGTTCACACTGTGATAAGAAGTAGAATCCTGAATGATTCAATGTTGATTCTATTATTACTTCCGTTACATGAAGAATATTTCTTAGTTCTTTTGAATGTCTGAAACTTATGACTCCCAAACATCATTCCATCTGCTGAAAAGATCATCAATTGGAGTACCATTTTCTTTGCCGGGTTGGGATCTACAACCTACCCAAATATGAAAAGACCTCAGAACAACCCGCCCGGCTAAGAGAAGGAAATGCAATGACAGGGAAACCCGACAAAGATAGCCTACCTAAGAAAGACTTAGACCTAGACTCAGACTGACCAGACTGACTTGACATGACCATATGACTCCAATAATGCTAAAAAAAGTTTGACTGAAAGTCAGACAATAGCTGGCTCCGACTGGGGGATCATGTACTGTAAAGTGCATGAAGAATTCAGCTTCTCTGGTGAGACAAGTGGCTTATCCATTGGGTTGCGGAGTCTAGACCAAAGAGAACAATGAGAAAATGCATACAGGGAGAGCGGAGGAGAGCAGGGCAACTTGAAACAAAGCAAGAGAAAACAACTACCGACTATGACACAAAAAGAAAACCTACCTAACTAAATACTACGCAGGGGTTACCTACTCTTCAATTATGCATCTGGTATAGCTTCAAATCCTGTCCATTATAGGAATATGGCAGGGACTCTCTGGAAGGATATGCCAGTCTGAAAGAATTATTTTGATTCACCTGCATAATCTGGAATGGACCTTTCCACAAGTATTGAAACTTGGAATGCATTCCTTTAGGTTCACGTCTCTTATCCCACAGCAACACCATGTCACCTTCCATGAATTTTCTTGGCCTTGCTTTCTTATCAAATAGCTTCTTGACTTGGTTCTGATGTTCAGTGATCCTGTCAACCATGTCTTCCCTTTCTTCCTACAACTTGGTCAAATACAAAATTCTCTTCCCTAAACCATCCTTAAAAACATCATCCTCAATAGCAGTTTTCAACTTACATGTAGCAAGTTCCAAAGGTAATGGCAAGTTGACTTCAACTCCATATACCAACTCAAAAGGTGAAATTCCTATAGCCCTCTTTGGAGTAGTTATATCTCCCATAGAGCATCATGTATTTTCTTATGCCAGTTCTTCTGATTATCAGTCACCAATTTCTTCAAAATATTAATCAAGTTTTTATTACTTGACTCGGCTTGCCCATTTCCTTGAGGGAAATAATTTGAAGAATGCCCTATCTAAATTCCATAATCATAACAAAAGGCAATGATTTCTGAGGATGAGAAATATGAGGCATTATCCATGATCAATTTTACTGGAACCCCAAATCTGACCAAAATTTGTTCTTTGATGAATTCACACACTGCTTCAGATGTAGCCCTTTTCATAGGTTTAGCTTCAACCCATTTGCTGAAGTAATGAGTGGCAGTCAAGATGTATGAATGCCCTTGACTTGAAGGAGGATTGATTGGTCCTACAAATTTTAAACCCCACTGTTGAAAAGGAGCATCTATCACCACCAGTTTCAAAGGTAATGCAGCCAACTGAGGATTTCATGTAAACAACTTGCACTTTTCACAATTAACCACCCACTTGTATGCATATTTGAACATTCCAAGCCAATAATAGAACTGCCTTAGAATCTTGAAAGCTATCACGGTAGATGAGAAGTGACCTCCACATGCTTCATCATGAAAATATTTCAACAACTTTTCCTGTTGTTCCTTATCAACACATCTCAGAAAAGTGCCATCAATTGCTTTCTTATAAAGAACATCATCATGGATGACATACTTCAAAGTTTTATTCCTTAAATTCCTCCTTTGTTTAGCAGTTAATCCATTCGGACATTCACCATAAGTCAGAAAATAGGCAATATTTAAAAACCAAGGATCTTGTAGACTTACCATCAGCACTTTGTGATCATCTTCTTCAACTTGCTGATTCTTTGCTATGGCCCTGCAAAGAGCATTCCCTCTTATGAGTTTTTTTGGCTTGACATCTATGTCATACTCCTAAACCTTTGTAATCCAAGCTCCTCTATGGTTACAACCAACATCTTGTTGTGTTAATACGCTCTTTACAGCGGCATCAGGTACATGGATGACTGAATGTGAATGCAAGATATAAAATCTAAAATTCTTCAATGCTCTCACCACTGCATAAGCATGTTTTTCAACTTGAGAATACT
>MU227713.1:6536991-6552130 GCA_018584345.1 Thuja plicata | reverse complement strand
TTTTAGCACCCAAGGTGAGAGAACAAAAGGATGTCACCAACAAATGGGTCAGTGTATGTTATCTATCACTGCCCTCTGAATTGACAGGTATAGCTCCCTGATTGTGTTTGATATGCAATGAATATGTTTTTATCGATCATCAGATTTATTCCTTATGAGTTTTAACCAAATTGCTTGTAGACACAAACAATTCAGGCAAGGATAAAGTGGATAGCCTATAATCCATAATGGAATGTTGATCATAGATTATCATAAAAACTATCTTCTAACTTAAACCTACTTACTCTAAGAATGCATATCCTACTAATGAGAATAGAAGCAGAATCATATATAGACAGCAAATGCAATTGCTTATACTACAACTACTAACGTGAAATGGAATTCAAGCAGGAATCATAGCTCCATATATAATTGTACTTTCCATTCAGATGCATCTAAATAACAGGATGAATAGGATAAGAATCATACATGAAAGGTAAATGGAATTACTTTCACTGCAATTACCAACATGAAATGGAATTCAACAAGCAATTACAGCTTCACATATAACTGTTCTGTCTATTCACATGCAAATGAAAAACTACAATGGCGTAACAAACATGAGACAAAGCCTCTGTAAATAGAATCACTTCTGCTTCATTAACAAGTTTGCCAACCCCCTATATTGAATTCTTTATAGAATTTATAAACTCTACAATACATCAGGCTTCTAAGAGCCAATGACCTTCCCTCTTCTTTGAATACAAAGAGACAGAATGCAAAGAAAAAGACTTTTCAAATCTGAGAACTCAAACAATCACTATGGAATCTGAAACTCTTCATCTCCAACCAGCATTATTGAGCTGAATCCATTGGGCCACGGAGTTGAAACATCACTTACTCTTTGAATGATTTCAGAACGACCCATGTGGTCAAAATTTTAAAAGACTTCGAAATCGTGAATATATAAGCCGGCAGATTTTTTAGTTTTCAGTGCGAAAATGGTAATGGCGCACTTAAAATTCAAATTTCTGCTTTTTGCTATAGTGCATGAAATCCACTTTTGAAAGTTGGAGAGTGTTCTTTGGAGTAAAAAAAACCATTCCACATCACTAGACTTAAACTTAACATATAGTTAATGCATATTTGTGAGGTGCGGAAAATGCACTTGAGAGGTGCGGCCTCCGCCTTGGAGCAGTCAAAACTGGAAAATCCACCTTCCAATATCTTCCTTATTTCAGCACCAAATTACATGTGGTTTTCACTGCTAGGATTGTGAAAGACCAGAGAATAAATATATGTATCTGAATCATGCTAAACATTAACTTCAATTGACTATAGAAAATGTGTTGGGCGAACACGAACTCGGCTCTGTGCACATGAAGAACACACCCGATCTTAGAAAGAACTTAAACCACTGCACGTTCACTATTTTCAATTACTACCATCTTTGATTTATTTGAGTTTTCCTTCATATTGTATTCACATCATCACATTGGACACATGCTCGAGAGCAAGAAAATATAGTAACACATGAACTCTGCCATAACGTTACAGTTATTGTTAGAATGGTTGGGAACTTCTTATTCCAGCAGATATCTGTCATATATCTGTGCTCATTCAATGATTAGATCATGTTTTGGTATTTGTTTAGGGAGTAAAAAACAATAATAGTTCCATTTTAATCCATCTACACTGTTACAACCTCGAGCTTTGTAGTTAATGAACATTGGAGCATTCAAATTATGAATTTCCACTTTGGGCATTAGAGGCATTTTGGAGCTACACTTTCAAAGCCAAAAATGTTCCTTGAGTCATTTAAACACGACCCAAATAATCAGAATTGAATAAGAATTCGAAAGCACCATGATACAAGATGGCAGGATTTGACAAACTGAGTGCGCAAATGGCTCCGGCGCACTGGATTTTGAATTTTCCGCCTCACCACTTTGCACACATTTTTAGATCAAACTTCCTGAAGATGAAATCCTCTTTGAGGTATTTTATCATGACCTAGATCATTAGTTTTCTAAAATAATTTGAAATCTCTAAGATAGAGGCTGGCGGGATTTTGGATTGTAGGCGCGAAAAAATCCTTCTTTGCGGAAATGTATGAGGGAGGTGCAAAACCCGCAATATGTGAAACATCATTTTTAAGTGCGCGGACTACTTAACTTAAAGCACATGCTTTATTTGATCTCTTAAAACAATAACATACTATTCCTTTTTAATAAATCAGGCCCACCTTATTATAACTAAGCTTGCAGAAAATCACCAGCCAAGTGTGAAACCCACACAGTGCAAAGTTCTTCTTTGTGAAAAATCACCAGCTAAGTGCGAAACCTGCACTGTGCAATGTTCTTCTTTGTAGAAAATCACCTGAGAGGTGCAAAAGCCGCCATGGAGTAGCCGAAATTGAGAAACTCGCCGTCTTATAACTTCCTCATTTTAGCACCAAATTGCACGTTGTTTTCACTGTTGGGATCGTGAAGACTTAAAGAATCGATCCACGCCTTCAAAAAGTGAAAACTATCAACTTTTATGAATCGTGGAAAATGCATGTAGTGAGTATGAATCTGGCTCTGCTAAACGTAAAAGACACATACCAGTCTTCAATTTGCACCTAGCCCGATATATTCAACTGCAAACTTTATTTCTCTACCACAAATGGATTGTTCACACTGTGATATGAAGTAGAATCCTGAATGATTCAATGCTGATTCTATTATTACTTCCGTTACATGAAGAATCTTTCTTAGTTCTTTTGAATGTCTGAAACTTATGACTCCCAAACATCATTCCATCTGCTGAAAAGATCATCAATTGGAGCACCATTTTCTTTGCTGGGTTGGGATCTACAACCTAACCAAATATGAAAAGACCTTAGAACAACCCGCCCGGCTAGGAGAAGGAAAGGTAATGACAGGGAAACCCGGGAAAGATAGCCTACCTAAGAAAGACTTAGACCTAGACTCAGACTGACCAGACTGACTTGACATTACCATATGACTCCAATAATGCCAAAAAAAGGGTGACGGAAAGTCAGACAACAATCATCCACAAAAGATAATTAAGGTCGTCATAAATGTTGTTACAAGATTCTATGAAATCGGTGAAGTACCAGTACCTAGGTCAATTCCAAAGGATGTAGTCATAGATTTAATCAAATCTAAGCGAGAGATGACAATAAATGATATATGTAACCTAAATGTGATATTTTCATTCATGGTGATATGATATAAGGTTAATCACTCTAGCATAATCAACAGTCTACCTACTGTTTTGATTCACAGTGCATATAGGATGGTGAAGGAAGATATAGAGTATGACTTGTGCATTGCGATGGGAGATAAACTCTTTCTCAACATGGAGAATATTAAGAAAGATAAAAGGAGAGCATTTAAATTTATTCAATTTATTATGGGTCTATTATTTTACTTTCAAAATTAATTGCTACGTGTTGGTCCTATTAATTGCATAGAACATCAACCAGCTGTGGTCCAGATGAAGAAATGTGTTAGATTATTGGGTAATAACTTCAATGAGAAATTTTTGAGTTAGTTTAAGGAATTTTAAAGTAAAATGCATCAAAGGATGAGAATCTGAACACAAGTTGTTGAAAAGTATGAAAATCAAATCTATTTTATGGTGGATACTGATACTTATCAAATGGAGATAGTAGTACCTACGACCTCATCGGTCATGCCTATGGGTTATGAGGTAGAAGCTAATATGAAAATTCTACATGCAAAAGATTCACTTTTGAAGCTAATAGATCCAAATGAAGCTAGGTTTGAAAATTATAAAGAGAAGAGAATGGAAGTTCATAGAAAAATAAACCAATAAGTGATTGAGAAGATAATCAGAAAGGAGGTTGAATAATTTTCTCCAAAGGAAAGTTCACACATGAAGCCATTGACAAGGAAAGAGAAAGACATGTTGCAGAGAAGGATAGAACATCTGAAGCAGTAGTAATAATTTAAGATGAAGCTATAGAAGTTATCTCTTCTACAATTGGTGGCTCCCCAACTAATAGAAAAACTAGGAGTGCCACAACTACAACAATGAATAAGGATAATATCTCTCTTCCAGGAAAGACACCAGTGAAGGAGAAGAAAAAACCTTCAAAATCAGAGCCTAGAAAAGTGAAGAAGTTCACTGCAACAAGAGGAGTCACTGTCAAAAGGAAGAAGGATAAGGCTCAAATGATTAAGAAGGTTAAAGAATAAGCAAAAGTAGAAGGTATAGTGTCTGATGAAGAAAAAAATAATATGAGGGAAACAAACACAAGTTAAAAGGTAGTTGAAACCTCTACTGAAAAATCTATTAAGCATGATTTGAGTAATTTTATTTCAATAAATAAAATAGTGGATAAATGTAGACAGTGGTGTGTATTGGTTTATGCTAAGAATCATTATGAAAAGTTCAATGAAGAAGATCAGAGAAATATGGAGGATGCATTTGTGTTTAGTATGCACAAACTTAGCATCGCTCTTATTGAGTTACAAGGTCTAATCCCCATATCCTTGTCCAAAAAGATTCAACCTAGGTGGTGTGCTGCATTAAAAAAAGATAAGGAATTGAAAGATTATTTTTTAGTCCAATTACAACTAGAAGTGTCGAAGGAGGAATAAAAAATACTCTTAATAAAATTAGATCGGATTTCAAGACCAAGAAAAGGTTGACAAGGTTATTCAATGGTGAAACTCAATTAATTTAGGATGAAACAAATAGCATTTTTAAGAAGCACTTAGGTTTTGATGAGGAGAAGAAGGATGAAGAGAATGCAGAAGTAGAAAAGGAAGAGGATAAAGGAGAAGAGAGTGAGCCAGAGAAAATTAAGTTTACCAATGAAGGATGAACCATAAATAGTGTGAAGATCACACTTGATAATGTTTATATGGATGAGCCCAAGGATACCATGGAAACCACAGGTGATGTTTTTGTCATGAATATTCCAGAAGAACAAAGGGACACAATAGAAAAATAGGATGAAGAACCCAAGGAAACATAAGGAAAATAAGAAAAGGAGACATAGATAAAATGAACTAGTCAGTATATGACCAAAGATGTATCAGTGCAAACACATGTAGATGATCAACTGCAATAGGTACCGGTAATGGAGGCAAAAGGTGGAAATCGATAAGTTGAAGATGAACATAAGGAGAAGACCCTAGAAAAGGAGACATCAAAGGTAACAAATTTTTAGTTTATGTCTTCTAGAAGTGTTACAATGGTTGAAGATATAAAAGCTATTAAAGGGAAAATAGATTTGAGTGCTACGAGTCCTAAGGAGATGATAGATATTTCTATGGCTATTAACTCCAAAGAAAATAAGGGTAAGACAAAACGAGAGGCATAGGTTATACTGAATACAAGGGATATACTATCTGACTTAGTGCTTGAAGTAAAGTATGATGGAAAGGCCACACTAATTGAACAAATAGGTAAATTGGTCACAACTACTCGAGAGAAAATGCAAAGTCTAAAGGATTCTGCAACAATGAGAGCAAATAGAGATTATGAAAGGAAGAGGTCTGAAATTTTTTCTTAATCTGTTGTGCTTGACACAAATACCTTAATAATGGAAATGAACAATGCGAAAGATGTTGTAAGTCAAAGTGGTGATATTCATACCTCAACTTCTAATTTTTTAAAATTTATGTAGGAATTAAATAGGAAGATATGTGAAGCTCAACAAGAGCTAAGGCTATTGACAACAAACTTTGATTCTATCAATTGTTCAGCTGTAATTTTGTGAGGTCAAGTTAGTGCAATTAATCATAAGCTTAAGGCTTATAGGGATGAGCAGGAAAAGAGGATTGAAAACTTAATGGAGTCACAAAGTATTTTTTTTCGTAAATTGCATATTTTGCAAAAAAGAGTGTTAAAGAGGCTAGAATTGTGTTAGTCTCACCTGCTTTGTGCATTTGAGAAGGATTGAAGGAGCTTGAATGTTTTAGGCATGGACATATACTTATAATGGAGAACCCATTTTACACTTGGGTTAATGACTTACAAGTTTTGAAGCCCAATTTTGCAGATGTATTCAATAGATTGTAACTAGGTATTGCTACTCTTTATAAATATTATTTTTCCTTTTGGTTATCCATTGTATTACCTTTGTTATTTTTGTCAAAGGGGGAGTAGTATAGAGTGAACATTTGGATAAGTATTTGTAAAGGGGAAGAGTATAGGTATTGCAGTGCAATATGTTACTTGGCATTGCATGTTCTTTTTAAAATTACCTTAGGATGAATAATACTAAGGGAGAGTAATTATTGTTTGAAGCTTTGTACTTGATTGATCTCATTTTTGTATTGTTAGATCTTAGTAAATTTTTCTCTAAGTGTTGTTGTTGGATGATATCAGTTTTGATACTGATCATACTGTTGATATTCATGTTTTTTCACTGATGTCAACATATGGTCATGTGGAAAAGACAGACTAGTTACTTGACTGGTAGAAGTGTATAGACATTGTACAGATGATTCTGAATGACCAAAGTTGGATATATGAAGAAGGATATGTGTTGACCTTATTTTTAAGGTTGCTTGGCTTTATGTTGCATATTGTGGATGTTACACTTGATTTGGTGAAGACTAGTTTCTGGACTGTAACTGTGATACTAGATAGAGCAAGTCTCTATATTTTAGGTATATCTTTCTAGCAAAGATATTTTAGATGAAGAAAGATTACTGGTGGATATTCGACATATGCTGGAATAATGGGTTGAGTTTTATTGTTGTGTGGTTACTGGTGACATGTCATTTGTGGCGTATATTTTGGAGGAGACCTATCTAGTGGCCAACTTTAGACATGTAGCTTGCAAAATGAAATATGAGGATGGTTTGCGGATCTAGAAATATATGTGAGGGATTGTATTTGATTTTTACTTGTTATAGGTACCTTGTGTGTCTTAGCAAGGGGTTATATAATTATTTGTATATTTAAAGCCTCAATTGCCCAACCTAATCAATTATTGATATTGGCAAAGCTTAATTGGCTGACCTAAAGAATTATTGTAAGAAGGTATATATGTGAGATATTTTCTTTTGGAAAGGTGTGGTAGAGATTGAAAATATAGATAATTGTGGAAGCTACAAGGCTTGTTGACTGCTAGATGTAAAGCAGAGTTGATCATTATACTTCAGTGGAACTAACCAAGAAAAGGTAGTTGCTATCAGACAGTTCACTAGATTGTATATTTGTTATATACACATGTCTATATTGTGAATAATTGAGGGTGGTTTTAACCTTCTTTGGGTTGTATGCCTAGGAAGTGAGCCTACTACTTTTCTTTGACTCCTAACAGGGTATGTATCCTAACAGGGATTGTGTACTGTAATGTTGTAATAAGCTCCTAACAAGGCTAAACCTTTTAACTAGGATACTATAATCTTAGTACATTATTTGTGGGTGCTAAATCCTACTGATTTTTACCTTTAAAATGGTTTCCTCGACAACAAGTATTTTGTTATCGTGTTGGCATTTACTGTGTTATATTTTGCACTGCAGTTTTAGTTTATAAAGTTTAAAGTTTAAAAATTTATATCATAACTGATTCACCCCCCCCCTCTCAGTTGTCTTGTGGACTGTTATTCCTAACAATGGGTATTAGACCTACTAGTCCTTAGAGATTAAGCTTAACAGCTTGAGGTGATCCTAAATATGACTTACTACAGGAACCTATGTCACACTTTTATAACGGAAAAGGACCACAGCATGCAAACTGTTCAACTTTAGCGACATAAAAAGTGGCATTTATATTTATAATTTGAGGATGATCTTAACTGATGAAATGTGTAAAAATGGATAAATTTTATGCCTATAATTTTTTAAATTTTTTTGAACAATAATTGACATAGTTTTTTAATTTTTCAAGTCCATTTTTCAATTTTTGAAAATTGCTGAAAATATGGGGTCTAGTTCCCACAAACAATTATATGCAAATAATCTATTTTTCCTCTAATTTCAAAATATGTTATAGATAAAATGTATAGCTAGTGCAAAAAGGAAGAAAGATTGGTTTTCAATGTATATTTTCGCCTTTATAACTGCTCAAAGTTAAATTTATCTAAAATCGACAGTTTTCATCTCCCACCAAATTTCCCCTATCAAATCTACACCATTTAGAAAAAAATTAAATATTCTTGAAGAGGACTCTCTCCTCTAGTGTTAAATATAAATTTAAAATTTTTTTGATATGATTTACTATTTATTTATTTATTTGAAGCAACATGTTCTCAAATGTTAAAATACCCACTTGTTGTATTTTGAAATTATAATATATTGGATCTAATAAAAATACTATAAACTTTATATGACAATAATCTTGACTCTAAGCTCTAAAAAAGGGTATTTTTATATTTTTTAAAAATATCATTAAAAAGAGTAGGGTTATTGAAACATCAATTTTATGAAATAATTTTATTTCTTTGATAATTGGTATAAAACATGCATTTAATAGACATTTCCTATTGGAAAGGTTTGATCACTTATCTAACTTAGCTAGAATGAATCTAGCTAGACCATATGTTTGAGGAAAACTAATTTTTATTTAGAAATACTAATATTTAGCTATGTTGATAAGTGGTCGTGAAACATTGCACAACTTTGTTCTTTTACCCAAGGATATTCTGAAATTTGATCCTGAAAACTTTGACAGCTGGCAGAACAAGATGAGAACACATTTTCTATGTTTGGAAATTGACTGCTGGATGATCATAAAGAAGAATGAGAAGATAGAAACTGAAGATGACCTGGAGAAGGCTAATAGAGATGAAAAAAAATTATTTGCATGTAATATGGTTGCAAGGGAATCAGTGATCAACACACTTTTCGAAGGTGAATTCACAGAAGTAAAAGACCTAGAATCTGCACATGAGATATGGACAATATTAGAAGGATTGTATATTGGAGACAAGTTTACTAAACATGTCCAAAGCTAAGAAAATTGGAAGACAAATATTGAATCATTGAAGATGAGAACATTAAGGCATATGGACAGAGAATTAATGAAGTAGTTACTAACATTAGAAACTCTGGAGGTACTTATAGTGAGGAAGAAGTGATTTCAAAGATACTTAGATATTTGACACCTACCTATAGAACCAAAGTACAATCTATAGAGGAAATTATACCTTTGACACTAAACTTGACTAGAGAGATGTTGATTGGAAAGCTAACTAGTTTTGAGGCCGTAGAATTGGGAGATTCTCTACCTAAGGTTGAGTCAACATTCAAGGCGACTATGCATAAGAACAAAAAGACCTTATATGGAAATACGAGAACTAGCGGTAGTGATCTGAGAGAAGATCTTGGAGACTATGCTAAAGAATGGGAACAAATATAGGAAGAAAAAAGAAAGCTAGATGAAGTAGATGCACTGATTTCTAGAAGAGAAAAGAGAGGTAAGGGAAAATTGGAAGGCAAATTAACTTTGAAATTTTTTCATGTAACAAGATTGGTCATTTTGCATCTATATGTCCTATAAGAGTTCTGAAGCACAAAACTAAATTCTTCAAATCTAAGTATTCAAAAGAAAAGGAATGTTATTATTGTCATGAAAGTGTATCTGATGATGATGATGATGACTATGATGAAATTAGATTTATTTCCATTAAGGTTGATGAACCTATCCATGAAGAAAAAGCCTTAGTATCGTGTGTTGAAAATAAATCATAGTGGGTTATAGAAAGTGGTTGTACACATCATATGACTGAAGATAAAAAAAAAAAAAGCTTGTGAGTTTGAAAAGATATTATAGTGGTGTTGTCATATTTGGTGACAATACTCTGAAGCTTATCATTGGAATAAGATCTATTTCTCTGGATGGGAAGACTAATACTGACAATGTATTACTTGTTGATGGGCTTAAGCATAATCTATTGAGTGTTGGACAATTAGTGGACAAGTGTTATCAATTGAAATTTATTGGTGGGAAAGTCTCTATCAGAAGTAAATCGGGAGAGTTGAGCGCATTTGGTACTAAATCTAGAGTTAATTTATTTGAATTGAACACATCTGAAGCTTCTTTTTTTATTGTGAAGGTTGATGATAGTTGGTTATGGCATAAAAGATTTTGTCATGTTAATTTTGATAACATTGTGAAGGCGAGTATGAACAAATTAATAAGAGATCTACCTAAGATTGTGAAACCATCTAAGACTATGTGTAGAGAGTGTGTTATGGGGAAGAAAACTAGAAGCACTTTTAAAAGAAAAACTTATTCAGAAAAAGGGAAGTTGGAACTAGTGCATACAGATCTATGTAGTCCTACAAGAACTAGATTATACTATGGTGAAAGGTACTTTATACTTTTTGTTCATGATTTTTCTAGGATGATGTGGGTTACAATTTGAGAGAGAAATCTGAAGAATTTGAAAAGTTCAATTATCTAAAGAAAAAATTGAGAATGAATCTAGCTTGAAGATAAAGTGTTTGAGATTAGATATAGGTGGTGAGTTTACATCAAAGATATTCAATTCATACTGTGAAGATCATGGAATATTCAGACAAACATCTACACCTAGGACACCACAACAGAATGGGATTGCAGAGTAAAGAAACATAACTATATTAGATGCCGCAAGGACTATGCTACTAGAAGGTAATGTATCACCTATTCATTGGAGAGAAGTTGTTGGTACTAATGTGTACACTTTGAAAAAAATTCACATCATAGAAGGTACAGGAAATACTTCTTATGAATTATCATTTGATAATACACCTACCATAAAAAATTTTAGAATATTTGGTAGTAAATGTTATAGCAAAAGAGACAATGAGATTGGCAAGTTTGATGCTAGAAGTGATGAAGGAATATTTCTTTGTTATTCCACTAAGAGAAAATCATATAAATGTTACAATCTAATATTAAGGAAGTTGATTGAAAGCACCAAAGTGAGGATAGATGAAAAGTTTCAGGTTTAGGAAAGAATATATGACTGTGGTAAGATTACAAAAATGAAAGAAGTTACTGTTGAATTTGAAGAACCTCTGATGATTGGAAATGAGACTGCAGATGAATTGATTGAGGTTAATGATACTCCTAAGACACTGAGGTATGTAAAGAAGAATCATCCTAAAGATCAAATAATTGGTGATGTAAGAAAGGGCATGATTACTAGATCTAAAGATAGAGAAGAATTTTTTTTTATTTCTCAAGTTGAACTAAAAACTACTGATGAAGCATGTAGAGATGAATCATGGACTAAAACTATGAAGAAGAACTTGACCAAATAAATAAAACCAATACTTGGGAATTGGTTCCAAGACCTAAGAACAAAAATGTGATTAGTAATAAATGGGTTTTCAGAAACAAGATGGATGAGGAAGGAACAATGGTAAGAAACAAGGCTAGACTTGTATGTAAAGGTTATTCGCAATAAGAAGGTATAGACTATGGAGAAATTTTTTCTCTTCAAGCTATGATATAATTTCTTTTTTATGCTACACATAAAGAATTTAAGGTTTATCAGATGGATGTGAAGTTAGCATTCTTGAATGGTGATCTGGAAGAAGAAGTTTACATTGAGAAACCTGATGGTTTTCCTTTAACAGATGATGTAATCATGGTTTGTAAGATAAAGAAAGCACTATATGGACTGTTCAAACAAGCACTGAGGGCTTGGTATGCAAGGCTAGACAAGCACTTACTTTTTCTTGGTTTCAGGAAAGGTAATGCAGACATTAATTTATATTTAAGAAATGATGAAGATGGAATCTTGATTATAGAAGTTTTTGTTGATGATATCATTTTTGGAGGCAATGAAAAGATGAGTAAGAAGTTATCTAAAGAAATGGAAAATGAATTTGAGATGTCAAAGATTGGTGAAATAAATTTTTTTCTTGGTTTCAAAATTAATCAATGTAAGAGTGGAATTTAAATATCTCGGACCAAGTATCTTAAGGAAATGTTGAAGAAATTTGGAATGGAAGATTGTAAACCTATTGGAAACCCTATGGTGATTGTACACAAATTAAATAGTAATGATGAGACTCAAAGTGTTGTTCAGACAAAGTATAAATCTATGATTGGTGGTCTACAATATCTAACTCACACTAGACTAGATATTATTAATGCACTTGGAATTGTGGCTAGATATTAGGCTGATCCTAAAGAAACACATTTTTCTATTGTGAAAAGAATATTTTGATATTTGAAAGGGATAATATAATATGGATTGTGGTATGAAAAATTAGATGATTTTACTCTACATGCTTATACTAATGTTGATTGGGCAGGTAATGTGGATGACATAAAAAGTACAAGTGGTGGTGAATTTTTCTTTGGGAAAAGGTTGGTTTCTTGGTTGAGAAAGAAGTAGAACTATATTGCTCAATCCACTACTGAGTCAGAATATGTTGTTGCTGCAATAAATTGAACACAAGTTGTTTGGATGAAACAAATGTTGAAATACATTGGAATAATTTTTAAAGAACTAGCGGTTATCCATTGTGATAACACTAGCATAGTAAACATGTCGAAGAATCCTATAATGCATTCAAAGACTAAGCATATTTCTATTAAGTATCATTCCTTAAAGGATAAGGTAGCAGAGAATAAATTAAACTAGAATATATTAAAACAAAGGAACAAATAGCAGATATATTTTCTAAACCTTTGCCAAAAGATGCTTTTGAATATATCAGAAGCATGCTTGGGGTAATGGCCCCTCCTAGTGGCAATTAATTGATGGAGATATGCATCAGTCCAGTGGCTTTTAGATCTATATCATCTTCTGGACTTGATGTATGGATCTACTCATCAGTGGGAGTTATCAAAGGAACACTAGAGCACATTCGGGTGATCTTGCACCTGGCTATTGGATGTATGAATATTTGAAAAATCTACAAAATATTATAGTTGAGTTATGGCACCCTTTTTCATTTCTTCCAAAGAGTGAAGGAACCTATGTGAGAATACCTCCTATTTTGGGGAGATTTGTGTTGAGGATATTGAGAAGATTGTATTGAGAGGAGAAAGTACTTTTGAGTTGATTTTGGGTTGATGGATTTTCTCATATGTTTCCATCAATTCCAAAGAGGGGGATTGTTGGATGATATCAATTTTGGTACTAATCATACTGTTGATATTCATGTTTTGTCATTGATATCAACATATGGTTATGTGGAGAAGACAAACTGGTTACTTGATAGGAAAAAGTGTGCGGACACTATACCGATTCAGAATAATGAAAGTTGGATATATGAATAAGGATGTGTGTTGGATTTCTTTTTAAGGTCACCTTGATTTATATTGCATATTGTGGATGTTATAGTTGATTTGGTGAAGACTGGTTTCTGGACTATAACTATGATATTGGATAGAGAAGGTCTCTGTGTTTTGGGTATATCTTTTTGGCTAAGATATTTTAGATGAAGTGAGCTTACCGGTGGATACCTGACATATGTTGGAATAATGGGTTGATTTATATTTTTGTGTGAGTACTGGTGACATTATCTGTGGTGTATATTCTCAAGGAGACCTATCTAGTGGCTGACTTCAGACATGTAGCATGTAAAATGAAATATGAGCGTGGATTGTAGATCTAGAAATATATTTGATGAATTATATTTGATGTTTACTTGTTATAGGTACCTTGTGTATCCTAGCAATGGGTTATATAATTATTTGTATATTGAAATCCTTAATTGGCCGACCTAATAAATTATATGTATATTGGGAAAGCTTAATTGACCGACCTAAAGAATTATTGTAAGAAGGTATATATGTGAGATCTTTTGTTTTGGAAAGGTGTGGTAGAGATTGAAAAGATAGAGAATTGTGGAAGCTACAAGGCTTGTTGAATACTGAATGTAAAGTAGAGTTGATCATTATACTTCATTGGAACTGACCAAGCAAAGAGAATTGCTATCAGATTGTTTACTGGATTATATATTTGTTATATACACATTTTTGGATTGTGAATCCTTGAGGGTGGTTTTAACCTTCTTTGGGAAGTATGCCTATGAAATAATCCTACTACTTTTCTTTGACTCCTAACAGGGACTGTATACTCTAATGTTGTAATAAGCTCCTAGCAGGGCTAAATATTTTAACAGGGATACTATACTCTCAGTACATTATTTGTGGGTGCTAATTCCCACCGTGGATTTACCTTTAACAAGGCTTCCTCGACAACAAGTATTGGGTTATGGTGTTGGCATTTACTGTGTTATCTTTTGCATTGCAATTTTTATTTATAAAGTTTAATAATATATATCACAAATGATTCACCCCCCCCCCCTCTCTCAATTGTCTTGTGGACTGTTATTCCTAAAAGTTGCCATCAATCCCAAAGGGTAATATTTTTGGCATATGATGAAGATGATCATATCCTAGTTCATGTGATGAATGTTGTAGTGCTCTCTCTCTCTCTCTCTCTCTCTCTCTGAGTAAAGTATAACAATAAGTTTAGATTTAGATATTAGTTTCCATTTTACATACAATTGTAATGTACTTTTTACTTCATTGTTAACACTCAATACATGTTACCCCATGATGGCCACACACGATAGGGATGTACCAAGTAGTCAAGGTGATGCACCTAGGGGTGATGATGCAGATGAGGGTCAAGCACTTGATGTTGGTGCACACCCTATCCTTTTAGGATTAAGTAATACTGAGAGGGTGGGTGAATCAGTAGTACAACACTTAAATTAAACTTAAACCAATTCCAAATAAACCATAAGCTTTATGAAATGAAAAGAACATAAAAAAATAACACATAACTCATAGCACCATTATTTACTATCAAGGAAATCATGGCCAAGGGAAAACCCTGGAGGGGATGGTACCCACAAGCATGCACTAAAGTATAATGTCCCTATTAGGAGACCTAGCCCTTTTAGGATCTCAATATGACATAGTATATTTCCTTGTAAAAGGAATAACAACCCTGTTAAAGGTATACAACACCCTGCTAGGAGCCAACTTAGCTTATAGCTCTTACAACAAAGCTTTTGTTACAAAATGTTCTCAGTAATGAACAAAAACAAGAATCTTCAATGCTTAGATAGTTGCAGTCATATTTCATCAATGATCTCTTCCATCCTCTGCTCTACCATTCACATACACACATAATAATACACATTCACTTCTCCATCTATATATTTTCTTTACAAAAAGTCTTCATATATATATATATATATA
>MU227713.1:6522772-6536741 GCA_018584345.1 Thuja plicata | reverse complement strand
TCCTTAAATCATCGCTATTATTCAACTGTTCTATTACATTGTTCTTGTGTTTGTGCTTGTCTTCAAATATCTCTAACTCACTGTAATAAACACCAAATCTAAATTGATCTTATGTGGAGGTCATACATACCCCATAGTATCTTCCACTAAGATCAGAAGTCATAACTTTTTCATACTTGATCTTTGATACCCAAAACAATATTGTCATACTCTGTATTTCTTCTTCTGTACTTATTCATTTTGAAGACTGTATCTCCAAAACTGAACTTCATTCCAAGTGATCAATATACCAGATATGTTTCCATAAATGAAAACCCATAAGTGTCTCATATGATGCAAATTACAAAAATTTGTCAACAATCAGTCCCTTTGGCATTGATGGCAACACTTCGCAAAAAAAAACTAAGTGTCCCAACTCATTGTCCTCTCTTTTTCTTTTCTTTCACATATATATATATATATTCTACTAACTCATTTTTATTCTCTTCTCCCCCTTTGACAAAAATGACAAAGGTGCATCCAAAATTTACAAAATTGTAGGATTTCAATGTTTTCTCAACAGTTTTAGTACATCTTGGAAGGTGTCTTCCATGATCTTTACTTCAGTGCTCCATGAATCAATCAACAACTGGATAACATGAATTAATCCATTTACTGCATAAGATGATGTCTTTGTGGCTTTTAATTCTGTAGGCATAGAATGTGTCAAGGACTCTACCGTATTTTCCATATCAGATAAATGAACTTCAAGAATTGGTAGTTTAGGAGTGATTAATCTCTTCAATAAACCAAATCTTGTCATGACTCTCCCTTTCTCAATATACAATATGCTCATCTTTTCATAAGTCTTTTTTATATCCTTGTCCATCTCTAATATAGATTGTGAGGAATTTTCACAACTGTCCATCATTCTATTCATTGAAGCCCTTTCCTTTGCCAAAATATCTTCAATGTTCTAAATATGTCTCATAGGATTTATACAATGGCTGTATAGTATCCTTCCATGTGTGACACAGTTTTTGGCCTTATTTGTAGCTTCTTTCATAATGCCCAAGTCCAATGAGATATATTGTAGCACTTCCTTCAACTTCTTCTCTAGATATCTCTCCTCAGCCTTTGGTTTAGATATCTTCGCTAAAGATTCATAGTGATTGTCAAAATAGTCTAGTGTCAACCTCAAATTCTCTACTTCATCCTTTCCTTGAAATACAATAGGTATAGGGAGGAGTTTTTTCACTGTATTGACTACCCTAATACTTAGCTTAGATCTTTTATCTTCTTTCTTCTCAGATCTTCCCTTAGCTTTAGAGAATGTGATGAAGGATAGTATTATCAGCTCATCCTCATCCATACTATCAATCTCAGTACTCAAAGTTGATGGAGATTTTCTTCTGTGAAAATAATTGACTGTATGTTTTTCCATTGATAACAACATATAACATACAATAGTGTTCTATATCCAATTATCAGTACAGATGTTCTGGAGCTATGCATGTTCATTTCCATGAAGTATACATGTTCTAGATGCTATCTGTATTCACGCTGAGTTAGATATGAAGTTTCAGTTGAGTTATGTTAATCAATTATGATAGTTACAGAGATTGAAGACTATTTGTGAAGAGTCGACGTAATTACATTAATACTTGAGTTGCACCTATCTTTGGGATATGCGTGTTTGTATTCATGTTTAGTTATAAGTTAAAGATAATTATCTAAAGGAGTCAAACATGTTCTATCATAATCATGAAGTTGGAGTTAATTTGGTATAGTCGACTTCATGAAGCGTCGCGTCTATTCAGTCTGAGTTGTGTGTTTCTAATCAGGTTGTGTAGATTATATGGCTGACTAAAGAAGTATTGAAGGGACTCCTAGAGCTGACAAAGATCACATCCTTTGGAGAAGATACTTATAGTAGTTCATTTGATGAATGCAAAGTGTGAATGTGAAGAATAAAGAGAGAAGTGCAAGATAGAGTGTCTATTGTTTTGGGACAGTAGACATGTTTCATTCATGAAGAAAAGATCTATGTGAAGAAGAAGTGGAAGTATACAACACACTAGAACTGATCAAGACAGAAGGTCTACTCTAATAGTTCATCTATTAGATATAGTGCATATATGTTCTATTGAAGGTTGTAGCCTTCATCATTTTAGCAGTGAGCTTTGGACAGTGAGTCCTCACCCTTAACATAGTTATTTGTAAAAGACTCCTAACAGGGTCCAACCTTTAACCAAGTCTTTGTACTTATTCCATTGCAAAGAACAACTCCTAACAGGGTTGCAAGATCTCCTAATAGGGATAATTATACTCAACTACAATTTTTTTGGGTGCTAATTCCCACTGGGGTTTTTACCTATTTGGTTTCCCCGTAACCAAAATTGTTGTGTTCTCTATTGTGTTATCTAAATGTGCATTTACTTTATGTTAATTGTATCTAAGCAAAGAAAAGAATTAAAGTAGTTGATAAGTGATTCACCCCCCTCCCCCCCTCTCAATTATCCTTTGGGACTATTCTAATAATTGGTATCAAATCCAAGTGCCTTGGAGAGAAATCCTAATAGCTTAAGGTAGATCAGATGGCATACTTCAGGAAAGAGAGTCCTAAGTTCGATGGAGAAAATTATCTAGACTCGAAAAAAAAAATGATAACACATCTATAGTGCATGGGATTTGAGATATATGAGGTTGCTACACAAGATGATTATGTACCTACTCTAAATTATCTTGTAGAAGAAGACACTACTATTAAACAAAAGGAAGTATTCACTAACAATGCTATTGCCAAAGAAGACTTAATCAATGCCCTATCTAATAGTGAATTTTCTGAAATCAAGAAGGCAGATAAAGAACACTCTATATGGAAATACTAATAAGATATGTTTGAAGGAGACATCCAAGAAAATAATGCACACAAAAAGACATGGAAGAAATGATACAAAAATTCAGAGATGTTACCTGAAGAAAACATCAGAGCTTACAATCAGAGCATTAATGAAACAGTATCAGGTATAAGAAACAATGGTGGAGAAATATTAGAGGAAGACATAAGAGACAAGTTAATGACGAAATTGACAACAAACTATGAGAGCAAGATCAATATCTTAGATGAGACTATGCAATTTTCAAAAGAATTCAAGACTTTGATTAGCAAAATATATGCATTTGAGATATCTAGATTGAAGACTGAACCTAAAAGTGAGTTAGCTTTCAAAGCCACAGTCCATAACAAGAAATATATAAGTAGCTCTAGTAATAATGAAGAATTGGATACAAAAATAGAAGAAATCATTGCTATGATTTTCAAGAAGGAAAGGAAGGGTAAAGGAAAATATGAAGGACAGATACCATTCAAATGTTTTTCATGCAACAAAATTGGTCACTTTGCATCCAAGTGTCCTACAAGAGTCAAGAAGTTCAGATCAGATTACAAACCTAAGTACACCAAAGAATGTTATCATGTTGAAGATGGTGTAACTGATGATGACTTAGGAGAAGATGAAATTGATTTTGTTTCCATTAAATACATTGAAAATATGCTTGAAGAAATGGACAAAGAAGATGAAGAAAAAGAACAAGAGTTAGCATTAGTTTCAAAAGCTGACATCAGAACTGATTAGATCATTGACAACGGATGTTCACATCACATGATAGGAGACAAAGACAAATTTGTACATTTGGACAAATACAAAGGTGGAATGGTTACATTTGGAGATAAAGATCCCAAACCTATCATAGGAAGAGGTTCCATCACCCTAGATGGAAAGAACAAGACATATGATGTTCTCTGTGTTGATGGTTTGCATTATATAACTTACTAAGTGTTGGACAGTTGCTTGATAAAGGATATCAGTTGGAATTCAAAAACAACCAGTCCATCATTAAAAAAAAAGAAGGAGACATGATTGCATCATGCTCAAAGAACAAAGGTAATTTTTTTCAGCTCAACTCAGAAGTAAGTTGTTTTGTTGCAAAAGTAGATGACAGTTGGCTTTGGCAGAAGAGACTTTGTAATATCAATTTTGACAACCTAGTGAAGATAAGTAATGTAAAGGCAGTAAGAGACATTCCAAGTATTGAAAAACCAGTTGACACCATGTGTAGGGAATGTGTCATGGGGAAACATGTGAGGACCTCCTTTAGGAGAAAACAAGATTCTACAGAAAAAAAATTAGATCTGATACATACAGACCTATGTGGACCTACTCAAACAAGATCATACTACAAAGAAAGGTATTTTATTTTGTTTGTTGATGATTTCTAAAGGATGATGTGGGTTGCATTCTTAAAATAAAAATTTGAAGCTTTTGAGAAGTTCAAAGTATTCAAAGCTAAGGTTGAGAATGAATCTAGATTGAAGATAAAATGTCTGAGATCTGGTCGAGGAGGAGAAATCACCTCAGACTAGTTTTATGACTACTATGAAGAATGTGGAATCAGATGATAGATATGTGCACCCAGAACCCCTTAGTAGAATGGGATAGAAGAAAGGAGGAACATGATAATACTTGACACAATTCACACTATCATGATTGAAGGAAAGGTTGCCCATACCTACTGGAGAGATGCGGTCAACACAACAGTCTATACTATCAATAGAATACAATTGAGGCCAAGTGCAGACAAGACACCTTATGAACTTTGGTTTGGTAATGTACCTACTGTAAAATACTTTAGAATCTTTGGAAGCAAGTGCTACATCAAGAGGGATGACAACATTGGCAAGTTTGATGCTAGAAGCGATGAAGGTATTTTTCTTGGTTGCTCTACTAAAAGAAAACCCTATAGATGTTTTAATCTAAGATTGAAGAAGATAATTGAAAGTACTCATGTGAAGATAGATGAGAAGTTTATGATTCAAGAAAGATACTATGAATGTGATCCTATGATTGAAGAATAACCCTGACCTATTAGTAAGGACACATTTATTGAAAAAATGTTTGACTATATTGATGTGTCATGGAATAATCCTAAACCAAGTGAAGAAGAATCATAGATTAAAGATGAAAGTATCACCCCTAAGAATTCAAGATACACATCCAAATACCACTCTAAGGAAGATATCATTGGAGATTAGAGCACAAAATTCTTGACAAGATCTAGAGAAAAAGGTTGAACCGCTGATGAAGAGGTATGCTTACTTTCTTAGATTGAACCCTTAAGTGTTGAAGATGCGTGCAAAGATTCAGATTGGCAAAGTGTTATAAAAGAAGAATTGGAACAAATAATAAAGAATGATACATGGGAACTACTCCCTAGACCTCATGAAAAAAATGTGATTGGGAGAAAGTGGATATTTAGGAACAAAATGAATGAAGAAGGCATAATGGTAAGAAACAAAGCAAGGTTAGTATGCAAAGGATATGCGCAAAGAGAAGACATAGATTACACTGATACATTTACCCCTGTGACCAGACTGGAAGCTATTAAATTTTTTTTACCTATGCAACATTGAAGAACTTTAAGGTATATCAAATGGATGTCAAATCAGTATTTATGAATGGTGACTTGAGGGAAGAAGTCTACATAGAGTAGCCTGAAGGATTCAAACTCTCAGACAAAATAGACATGGTATGCAGATTAAAGAAAGAACTATATGGACTTAAATAGACCCCAAGAGCTTGGTATGAGAGACTTGATGGTTACTTAACTAAGATAGGATTCATAAAAGGAGCAACAGACTTTAATTTATTCATAAGAGAGACAAATGAAGGATTACTACTAGTTTCTATTTTTATTGATGACATTGTCTTTGGAGGTAATGAAAAACTAAGTGCAGAGTTTTCCAAGGAGATGAAAAGAGAATTTTAAATGAGCATGATTGGACCTATCAAATACTTTCTTGGATTAAATGTAATACAAATAGACAAAGCCATATTCATAAATGAGTCTAAATATGTGAAGAAGATATTGAAGACATTCAAGATGGAAGATTGCAAACCAGTAAGCACCCACATGATAATAGGAAGTAAGCTTTCTAAAGATGATGGTTCCACAGTAGTAGACAAGACCCTATTCAATTCTATGATTGAAAAACTCATTTATCTTACTCAATATAGACCTGACATCTCTAATGTAGTTGGCATTGTTGGAAGATTTGCAGTTGAACCCAAGAAAAATTATCTAATGGAAATAAAAATAATGTTCAGGTACTTAAACAGAACTATAGACTATGGTTTGTGGTATCCTAACTCAGAGAATATAAAACTTCATGTGTATACAGATGCAGATTGGGCAGGTTGTGCTAATGATAGAAAGAGCACATCAGGAGGAGAAATATTTCTTGGAGACTGGTTAGTCACTTGGACAAGTAAAAAGAAGAATTGTATCACCCAGTCGATAGCAGAAGTTGAGTATGTTATGGCAGCATTGAATTGTTCAACAATGGTTTGGATCAAACAGATGATTAATGACTTTGGTATTCAGATTGATTATCCTATTGTTATTCACTGTGAAAATACTAGCACTATCAATATGTCAAAGAACCCTATGATGCATGCAAAGAAAAAATAAATTGAGATCAAATACCACTTCCTAAGAGAAAAAGTTGTAGACAAAGAAGTAAAGATGGATTATGTAATCACTAAAGAACAAATAGCATATATTTTTACAAAGCCATTATCAAAAGATACTTTTGAGTATCTCAAGGAGAAGTTGGGAGTAATTCCCTTTTCTGAGTCTGATTAGAACTTGCAGAAAGAATATCAGTCCTTGGTGACTGATGAATGGTTGACTACTCTACTTCTAGAGTAGTACCTATTCTTAATGGTGTTTAACACCCTTTGTAATTGATGTCAAAGGGGAGTATTAGTAAGGGGGAGCATATACTCTAGGGGAGTAGACATAGCAAGGAGTAGTGAAGAGGAACCTTTGCTGGGGATATTGAGAAGATTGTAAAAAGAAGGAAGACACTTTTAGTTGATGATATCATATGTTTCCATCAATGTCAAAGGGGGAGATTGTTGGAGATTTTCTTCTGTGCAAATAATTGACTGTATGTTTCACCATTGATAACAACATATAATATATAGTAGTGTTCTATATGAAATTATCAAAACAGATGTTTTGGAGCTAGGTGTGTTCATTTCCATGAAGTATACATGTTCTAGATGCTATGTGTATTCATGCCAAGTCAGATATGAAGTTCTAGTTGAGTTATGTTAATCATTTATGATAGATACAGAGATTGAAGACTATCTGTGAAGAGCTGACATAATTACATTAATACTTGAGTTGTTCCTATCTTTTGGATATGCATGTTTTTATTCATGTTTAGTTATGAGTTAAAGATAATTATCTAAAGGTGGCAAACATGTTCTATCATAATCATGAAGTTGGAGTTAATTTGGTAGAGCTGACTTCGTGAAGCATCACATCTATTCAGTATGAGTTGCTTGTTTCTAATCAGGTTGTGTGGATGATGTGGCTGATTAAAGAAGTATTGAAGGGACTCCTAGAGCCAATGAAGATCACATCCTTTGGAGAAGATACTTATAGTAGTTCATTTGATGAATGCTAAGTGTGAATGAGAAGAATAAAGATAGAAGCAGTGCATGACAAAATGTTTGTTGTTTTGGGACAGTAGACACATTTCATTCATCAAGAAAAGATCTATGTGAAGAAGAAATCAAAGTATACAACACATTGGAACTGATCAAGATAGCAAGTCTACTCTAATAGTTCATCTATTAAATATAGTACATATATGTTCTACTAAAGTTTGTATCCTTCATCATTTTAGTAGTGAGCTTTCAACAATGAGTCCTCACCCTTAACAGGGTTATTTGTAAAAGACTCCTAACAGGGTCAAACCTTTAACCAAGTCTCTATACTTATTTCATTGCAAATAACAACTCCTAACAAGGTTGCAAGATCTCCTAATAGGGATAATTATACTCTAGTATAGTTTTTGTGGGTGCTAATTCCCACCGGGGTTTTTACCTATTTTGTTTCCCCGTAACCAAAATTGTTGTGTTATCTATTTTGTTATTTGAATGTGCATTTACTTTATGTTAATTGTATCTAAGAAAAGAAAAGAATTAAAGTAGCTGATAATTGATTCACCCCCCACCCTCTCAATTATCCTTTGGGAATATTCTAACAAAATTTTTGTCCCTACTTTCCAACAATAGATTAGTAGATGTATTAGGTTCATGTTTTACCTCAGCTCTTGTCTCTCTCTCTTTTGTTGTCTCTGTCTCAATTCTCTATTCAGACTCAATATTCTGGTCTTCCTCATTTTTTCTTCCTTTTCATGTTATTCCTCTTTTTTTTCTTCCTTCTCCTCTGTAATTGTGTTGTCAATATTCCCTGCAAATGGGTCATTCTCATCAAGTGATGTTTCAAGTGTCACAGGCACACCAAAAACATAGAAATATAGTTGCATTGTATCTTCGCTCATTCTAACATTCAACTCAACTATCTTAGAACATTCACCAATTCCTATAGGTGGAGGGGTAGTAGGTTTAGGAAGTGGAGTCTTCTCAAGAATATTTCTCATTAGTATCTGATCTAATGCCTTTTGAGTCTCATTTAAGAATTCTTCATACTTTCTTCTCATAATTTTCACCAATCTACCTGGTGAAGGAGCACCTTAAGGTCTTAGTGAAGATCTTTGACAATTTTGGCTTCTAGGTGGTTCTAGGCAACCACCAGGGAAATAACGACTGAGATAATGTCCCAAATGTGTGTGGAGTGTTTTCTTAGGTAAGATTCTTTAGGTTTTTGTATGTGGTTTTGTCCAATAGGGTCTATGCTCATTATTTTATTAACACCTAGGAAAGTCAAAGTGGGTCAAATATTGACCAAGACTCCAAAATGGAGTGGCACGTGTAATTTTTGCATTTTTGAGTGTTTTAGGATCCATTGGAGTGATTATGGATTGAGTCTTGCAAGTTAGGATAGTAGAATATCACAATTGCAAAGGTTGTAAAAGTTGCTCATAAAAACTTTGCAATTTTGTAAAGTTGTCATGACAACATTTCCTAGAATGTTGGAAAGAGCCTTACTAAGGTCTTAAAACTAACCTAAGGTTTTGATCATGTGGAAGTGAACTGCTTAAGACCAAACAAATGCTAATTTTTTTATTAGACATGAGATTGTATAGATTGAGTTCAAAGAGAGCAAGAATTTGGACTATTTAGAGTTACAAATCCTTCATCCACACTTTAATGGATTGAATGGTGGATATTTCTATTGGATTTTTGTAAAGTAGTTCATTTAATTAATCTTTGTTGTGGTATTTTAGCAATTTAGCACTTTCTTTTACTTGTTTGTAAATTCTTTAGTATTGACTGTGTCGTTGTCCAGTCCAAAGATAGTTATGTAAATATGGCTTTTCTTGAATTATCATGGTTGGATCCTTATGCCCAAATAAAATCAATAAAGGAACTTTGTAAATAGTGTAAATATGGATTTTGGAGTCCTCGTGTGTAGGGAAGCTAATTTTACAAGCAGACCCTGTTGGAAAGTGACAATGCAAGCAATTGTTATTTTGTCATTGCTATCAAACCTTTATTGGTGAGACTATTGTTATCTATTTGAGTACCATATCTATTGTTGATGAAGAAGATTTAACAAGAAGACCAAGTGAATGGTTGACTTAAGTAAAATAAAAGGGTACTTGATCAGTTGGCACTCTGGCAAAGTAATTTGTTGTTTATCTTTCAAAGACAGTTTTTCTGGATGTTCTATGCCGAGCAACTTTGTCTTGTGCCAAGCAAAGTTGCTTATGCTGAGTAAAGTTGCTTGTGATGAGAAAAATTTTCTCAATGCTGAGAACCATTGAAATTGCCTAGTGAAAACAGTGATGTTGGTTGACTTATAGTAATTGGATTAATGATGAGATTTGAGATCTCTGGGCAACTTAGTTGATTTTATTCGGATATGCAATGTTAATTAAAGATTGATCCACATCATTTAATGTATGGGTAATCGTAATTAATGCATGGTTTCAAGATTTAATTAGAGACTACTTTGGAGATGTAAATGTAGTGTAAAGATGGGATGATCCATTGGATCTGACCTAACCTAAGATCTACAATCTTGTTTAAGTGGCAAAAGATTTATCTGACCTAGACAGAGAGATATATGATAACCTCAAGGGGTTATTCATGAAGTGTGAATGACTGTATGTGTATGCAAGATATTTGCATAGTTGATTTACTGTTTGGCATGATCTAGTAGAGAAGGCAAAAAGGCTAAAGCAGAAAGTTGCATGTGTGATTGCTTGATGGATTTTCAAGCAGATCAGAAGGTTGAAATGATAATGCAGGCTATCTAGTAAGTTAACATCAGAGTTGTAATTGGATCTAAATTTGCAAAGTAAGTTGTATGTACTAGATCACAACTGCTGATTAATTTATTATCATTGTATCAGTTAAATCCTTTAACAAGGTTGGCTTAGAAGTCATTTGTATAAATCCTCTAACAAGGTGACATTTAGATCAGAATGTTCTAAGTCCTCTAACAAGGCCACTCCTGACAGGGTGATTAAATCCTTTAACCAAGTTACACGTAGCAGTGTGTTATTGTAACCTATAACAAGGTTGGCTCCTCACAAGGAATCACTTCAGAAGAGTGAAAACTTGGTAGCATGTACTTGGTGGTTTTCCCATATTGGGTTTCCACATTAAATACTTGTTTCAACTTGTGTAAATGCCTATGGTTTTCTTTACTGTTATGTTACTACTAGCTAATTTCAATTGACACTAAACTGGTTGATTAAAGTTGTTGATTTATGCTACTACTGCTGAGTAGATCTGAAGTATAGAAAGTTTTATTTGCTACATCTAGACTTGAGGATAACTAATTCACCCATCCCCACTCAGTTATTCTAAATTCATTCTAACAATTGGTATCAGAGCTTTGGTCTCCTGAAAACAGTTTGAAGGTACTTGGAGAAAAAATATCAAGATGTATAAGAAGGAGGTTTTATTGGTTGTATTTCCTATTTTTTCTAGTTCTCCTGGTTCCTTGTCTTTCCCTCTATAAAACTTCAGGTTTTTCATGTCTAAACCTTGCCAAAATTGCAAAAAGACCCTAAGTATCCAAGTGTTAAACGATGAATTGAAACCCTAGGTCATGTTTTATGTTTCAGCGTTACCTTTTTCATTTACTTAAGACATGTGTTTCAAAGTTAAGTCACCTCGTTGCGTTACCTCAAGCGAATATTCCAAAGCTCTTCCCAACTTTGCTTTTTCCTTGTGTCGCATAGTCTCATTCAGGATCAGAATATTCCTTCAGCGTTCTGAGACTTAGTGATTTCTTTCAGTCGGGTAGTCGCAAGATATCATGTTATAAGCTTTGTAAAATATGGGACCCACTGTTAGTTGGGTGATCGCAGGAGAATTCTCACAGTTAAGAAAATGTTCTCAGACTTCGTGATTACTTCATGTCGCATTCTCGCCAGATCAAGCAAAAGTTCACGGTTAAGTTTTCTTTCAGTCGCATGGTCTCAGAATAGAATGGCGGTTAAGAGATTTTAGTTTAGACTACGGGACTAACCATTTGAAGTTTGCGGCATCGCTCAGTCGGGATGTCACCAAAATAGGAATAATGTTTCAGTTTCCCGTTATGCATCAAGTGGACCAATGATCAAGTGACATCTGTCATAAAGTAAGTGGGTTTTTGGGAGGTCACCAGAAGGAAGAAAAGGATTAAGCAACTTCGAGACTAAGGTGCTTTCCCCTTTGTCACGGTGTCTGGAAATAATTTAAGGGTATGCCCAATCATTAAGCGATTAAATGACAACCATCAGATGAAAGAATCAAAAGATCCAGTAGTAGTCGCGAAGTCTAGAAAGAAAAGTGCCCCAGGGAAAAAGTCCTCCCAACTTGGCGATAAGGGTATGTTGCGCAGTCTCTATAAGTAAAGAAAAGGCACATATAATGTGTTAAGGAAAACTTGAATCTATCTCCCGACTAGGCAACTAAAGGTTGTCACTTAGTCTTGAAAAAAGAACACAATCATCTAGCGACAAGGAGACATCTGTGAAGGTTAATGATAACGGCTAGTCGCAAGGTCTCAAAAGGAAAGATGAGTTAAGGTTAACTGTGTGTGACTTTGATTTCAGTTATGTCGCAAGATTGCCAAAAGATCACTTGGGTTAGCCAGGGTAAAGAAAATACATTGTCACCAAATCTAGAAATGGAACTATGGTTAAGAACAATGACCCGCGAAAAAGAGACTTGATGTAGTCGCGCGGTCGCCTAATCACAAGATCTAAAAAGCGGCGGTAGTTTCTTGATGTGACAAAGTAAATCTTTCAGCAACCAATCAGAGGCTCAAATTTTGATTACTGTGCATTAAGGGTAGCTGAGATGTATGATAGGTAATGAATCAGAAGATGACATGTCAGCTCTCTTAAACGTTTTATGATTGTGCCGAGGATTCATATTTGAAAATTTGATTTCCTGTCAACCTCAGCAACTACGGCTAGGTTTTTCAAAGTTCATGGCATGGCAAATTAATGGTAGAACTGATGTTTTTGAATTATGAGCTATGTACTCTGGATGACAGCTATAAGGAGATGATAGTGCACTCATTCCCATTCACTATGATTTCAATTTTTCAGAGCCAAGTTGTTTCTTTTCAGGGAAGAGTGATATTTTGAGCAGTTGCAGTGTGTCCAAAGTGATCAGAAATTTCTAAAATTGCAGAGGATTGTGTTCAGAACAAACAGCTGATATTGGAGATTAGATTTGTTTCAATATTGGTTAGAGCAAAGAAATTCAAGGTGTTGCAGAGATGAGTAGAGCTGTGAGCGTCGCTTCAACAAGTGGAGGCAATGGAGAAGAACAGAAAGGAAAACCGAGTTACTCTGATGAGTTTCTCCAGCTTCTGCTAGGTTCAACACAGAGTAAAAAGGTTGATGCTAGTGTCCTCCTGGATGATTACAAAGACATCTGAGATGCGGTGACCCCGGGCACAATAGGTTACTCTCTTTTCACATACTTCTATAAGAATTCTGATAAGCCCATCCCTATTTCAAACCCATGGACATGTGGTCTGGCTAGGTTATTAGTTCCTGATGTGTTCTTAGATGTTGACCAATTTATTGACCTAGCAAATCACTATGATGCCCTCACAAAGACCATTAAAAGGGATGATGGTACTACCTTGTTGATTTTAAATAGAAACTCATTCATGCAAGCCTTTGGCTTATTCAGCACCATGTCTAAAAGAATTGACATGACAAGGCAGGAAAAGAGATACAATTGTAAGCCCAAAATTGCAAAAGTCTTGTTACCGAAGCATATGTTGAAAGAACTAAAAAATTATTTAGGTCCTATGTGTCTGATGTCGAATGTGGACTTCTCAATTCAACAAAAAACCCAACATAGTCCTTATTCAATCAATGAATTTGCAAAGACAAACATGAATTATTTTCTCTACAAAGTGATTGAGACGACCAGTTGCCTCCTAATTAAGTGTGATTGCTGTAGTGTACCCTTAGAACAAGAGCCAAAAACCTGAACATCTCTATTACGGAGGATTTTATAGTGCAAGTGTGTGAGAAATAGCCATCAATTGTGAGAAATATGCATCTATATGAGAAAAAGTGCTGCTATTCTACGAATTGAAACATGATTTAAGATATGAAATTGAAGTACAACTATTCTAGAAATGAAATGCAATTAAGCTATGGAATTGAAAATGGAATTAAGCTAAGAACTTGAATGCTTCTAATCTAGAAAGGAATTACTTGAAATCTAGAAAAGAAATGCTTTCTAAACTAAGAATTTAATTATGAAACCAATAGAAAGCTCTAAAGCATGAATGAAATTGTTAGCTCTTAGAAATAGATGATGAATTAAAGCTACACAATATTCAATTCCAAATGAAAATTAAGCTAATTATGCAAGAATGTAAGCTAAAGCATGAAATTGAAACTAAAATTGACTATAGTAATGATGCTCAAAAAACAAGGATCTTTACAATGAAGAAAAGAGGTCTCATTTATAGAAAACCA